>PVIR01028393.1:0-22155 GCA_004026965.1 Petromus typicus | reverse complement strand
GGGTCTCGCTTTGTGGTTCAGGCTGGCCCTGAGCTCAGCCTCAAACTCACATCACAATCCTCCTGCCTCTGCCTCCCGAGTGCTGGGATTACAGGCATGAGCCACCACGCCCGGCACTGTGGTATGTGGTACTGGTTGCTGCTGGGTGTGGGTCTCCACACCCAGTATTGTTATGTGGTTACCGGGGAATCGAACCGGGTCCTTGCTGCTTGCAAGACAGGCGCCGGAACCACTGAGCTAACTCCCCGGCCAAGAAAAAAATTTTAATCTTGAGACAAGTTCTTACTAAGTCATTCAGGGTGAGACCAAACTTGTACTTCTCCAGAGTGCTGAGATTGTAGGTACAATGTTCATTTTAAAAGATGGAAACTAATTCTCATCTGGCCGAATGTGGGTAGACGCCAGCGATTTGCATTAAACAAATTCACAGGGCTGAAGTAAAGGGCAGTATCCTCTGAGATTAGGACATAAGAGGCACTTCTTCCATTTTTTACTTTTATGCCATAAACTACTGTACTGTAAATATACTCAGACAAAGGCTGGAGGGTAGCTCAGTGGCAAGAGCACACGCCTACCTAGCATCAGGTCCTGGGTTCTGTCCCCAGCACTATTAAAACAAATAAACAAAAAAGATTAATGACTTAAAAAAAAAAAAAAAAGATACTCAAATAGCACTATAAATCTTTACATGCTAAGATCTGAGCTGCACCATTAACCAACTATTTAAATATAAAACAAGGCTAAATTTAAATTTAAAATATACCGCATAACCAAAAAGAGACATAATCTTTTTATTTTTTTGAGACAAGGCCTCACCGTGCAGTTCAGGCTGGCTTTGAACTATGTAGCCCAGCTTGCCTCGAATTCACAGTGATCCTCGGGCCTCCCAAATGCTGGCATTATAAGCATTAGCCACCACCCCCAGACTGGAGACATCCACAATCTTATGAGCTCGTTCCATATCCCAAAAGAGCAAGGCACTAGGGCCCAAAATTCAGTCATATTCTTTAATACACAAAGCAGATGTCAATTATTAAAAAGAGCAGCTAGGAATTAAGTCAGCATATTTGAGAGTAACTAAGAAAGATTAAACAACTTTTTAAAAATTTGCAATAATACACAGAATTTATCATTTTCACCATTTAGTGTCTAGTTCAGTAGCTTTAAGTATATTATGTGCATACTTGTTATTATCCCTTGCCAGAACTTTTCAACTTCTATTTTTGTTTTCTGAGACAGAATTTCCCTGTGTAGTTTGCCTTGCCTTGAACTCACTAAGTAGCCCAGACTGTTCTCAAACTCATGGTGATCCTCCGCCTCAGCCTCCCAAGAGCTGGGATCACAGATGTGTGCCACTGTGCCCAGCTACTCTCCTAAACAGAAACTTTATTCATTGAGAACTCTGGACTTCCCCCATCCTCCTAGTCTGATACTCTATTCTACTTTGTCTCTGTCAGTCTATTTTAGGTACCTCATGTAAGTGGAATTGTACTCATTCTTTTGTAAAGGACCCTTTCTAAACCCACTAAAAATCTGTTATCTGATTTATGTGCTTTAGGAAGTCACTTATTGCTCTTTACAATCATTTTGATTTCAAGTTTGTAATACAGACAGACATAATTTACCATGTATAGTAGGGAACAGGCTGGTACAGAGATTATGGTATAGATTTTTATCTTGACTCATTTCAAACACTTTCTCCCACTCCTTCACAGTCATTTGGTTCTTAATGCTCTCGGCCGTCTGTTCCTCATCTCTGAGCTCTTTCCCTCCAAACTGAGGGGTGGAGAAAAAAAAGGAAAAGTCAGCACAGAAGCAGCCAAAATAGTATAAATAAACTTCACTATAAGAAAACAGCTTCAGGCGGGGGATTTAGCTCAGTGGTTCCGAACCTGCCCTGCAAGCACAAGATCTACATTGGATGCCCAATAACCACAAGCAACAACGCTGGGCATGGTGACTCACGCCTGTAATCCCATCGACTGCTGGAAGTTCAAGACCAGCCTGAACTACAAAGTGAGACCCTGCCTCAAAAAAAGTAAATAAAGGAAAATTTAAAAAATAGTAAGTAAGATACCTAGAGTTTGTTAGTGACTTAAAAAGTTATCACCACTGTGTATTTCTCTATAAATGTATCTGAAAACTCAAGAGATGAGCCAATACTGGATTTTTTCTGAACGCTTCAACACAGAATCAAACTAAATGAATTACAGTACTATCACTCTTAGAATAGCAATTTACCATCCAGATCACTAAATGTTTTTTTACTTCATCCAAGAGCATAAAAGAGGAACCAGTATACAAAATAAAATACAGTGTGGATAATATATATCACACTGCTCAAAATGTATGAAAACAAGTAAAACTTTTCCTCAAAGTCATAAGGATGTGAAAAGATTTGGTTTTACAACTAAAGAAATCAGATAGGTGTGGTGGCTTATGCCTATAATCCCACTTGGGAGGGAGAAGCAGGAAGATCACTGTGAGTTGAGGCCAACCTGGGCTACACAGTGAGTTCAGGGTTGGCCTGAACTACAAAGGGAGACCCTATCGGGCCAGGGATTTAGCTCAGTGGTTGCAGCGCCTGTCTTGCAAGCACAAGGGCTTGGGTTCGATCCCCGGTAACCACATACAATACTGGGCCTGGAGACTCATGTCCAGCAGCAACCAGTATCACATACCACAATGCTAGACGTGGTTGCTCACACCTGTAATCCCAGCACTTAGGACGCAAAGGCAGGAAGATTGCTGTGATGTGAGTTGGAGGCTGAGCTCAGGGCCAGCCTGAACTACAAAGTGAGACCCTGTCTCAAAAAACCATTAAAAAAAAAAGGGGGGGGGGTATTGGGGGAGACCTTGTCTTAAGAAACTAAAAACAAAACAAAACAAAACAACCTGAAGAAACCAGCCAGGTATGGTAATGCACACCTATAATCCCAGCAGTCAAGGAGGCTGAGGCAGGAGGGTTGCTATGAGTTCTAGACTAGCTTGAGCTGCACCTTAAGTTCAAGGCCAGATTGAACTACACAGCAAGGCCTCGTCTCACAAAATTTAAATTAACTGAAAATAAAACTGAAGAAACTGGCTTGTGGTGGTACATGCTTATAATCCCACTACTCTGGGAGGCTGAGGAAGATCACAAATTCAAAAATTTAAAAAGGCTGGGGAGGTAGTTCAGAGTAAAGACCTTGGGTTAATTTACAATATAAAACAAATGAGAGAGCCAAAAATTAAACACTGGCAGAATCAAACCACAGCTGAACACTATTTAAAATATTAACTAGTCTATTTTGCACAAATCTTTTTTTTTAAAGGTTTTTTTGAGACAGGATCTCACTTTGTAGTTCAGGCTGGCCCTGAGCTCAGCCTCCAACTCACATCACAGCAATCCTCTTGCCTCTGCCTCCCACAGTGCTGGGATTACAGGCATGAGCCACCACGCCCGGCACTGTGGGATGTGATACTGATTGCTGTTGGGTGTGAGTCTCCACACCCAGTATTGTTATGTGGTTAACCGGGGATCCAACCCAGGCCCTTGCGCTTGCAAGACAGGCGCCGAAACCACTGAGCTATATCACGGGCCCAATTTTGCACAAATCTTTGTGGCAGCCTGAGGGGATTTCTTTAAGCTCTGCCATTTTATTAAGACTCATCCTCAGGGTTTCGATACAGATCAACCACAGTATTTCCCTAGCAAGTGGAACACCTTAGGTTCAATCCTCAGCACTATAATAATAATAATAATAATAATAATGAACACTCACCCGTGGATTGGTTGGTGCAACATAACAGGCAAGAAAGACCAGCCTATAGGAAAGATCCCTAACGCCAAGGGCACGGAGTCCTCGAATACCTTCTGTCTCATATCCATCAACACCACTGACACGGGAATTAGTTTCCGCACGTGCTCCTAAAAGAGTGACACAACACATACTAATAAAAATTAAAATTAAAAAAGACTGAACAATAGGATATCTTATCATTCAAAGGTAGCTCTATATCCAAAGATTTCTTTTAAGCTTTGAATATTTAGCAGCAGAATCAAGTTTTTATTCTCATTATAATTCCTTTGAATTTGAATTCGATTGGCAGCCTTTGAAAGACAAAAATATGTAAGACTTTAGATATTTCTGCAGTTCAGGAAAACAAGAATTTGTTAAGTTTGAGCCAAAAATCACCTGGTATACTAAGCTTAGAGACATCAGGCACGACAATCAGTGTCCCTGTAAAGTCACACTTGTCACCAGCTTGAGCTGACTCCACAGCTTCAGCCCTCAAGATTACTTCTAAACTGCGAGGAATACTTCCTCGGGGAAGCTCAGCTTGAGTCTCTTGAATACGGACCTGTAACAAAGACAAGGCCAAGAATGAGAAGACATCCCTTCCATGTGCCATTCTATTCAAACTAAAGGCTACAAATACTGACATGTTCTCAATTACCTTACTCTTTACGTATTTTTTTCGTTTTTTGAGGAGGGTCTTGGTATGTACTTTAGGCTGGCCTTAAACTCCTGGCAATTCTCCTGCTTCAGTCTCCTGAGAGCTTGTATTACAGGTATGTGTGCTACCACTTCCAGCCCTTTGTAGATTCATCTTAAAAATTCTCTACCCTACAACTTAGCCAAACAGTTTATTTGGAAACACATTATTGCTGTTAAAAGTTCCCTTTTAGCTTGATTTGGCGACACATGACTAATCCCAGTACTCAGGTGATTAAAGCGGGAAGATTTTGAGTTTGAGGCTGGACTATCTAGTGAGATTCTATCTCAAAACACCTAAAAGCAAAAGAAAAAAAGAAAAAAGTTTTTATCCTCACTTAAAACATTTTTCTTCTGTTTAAAATGACTATGTAAATATCTGTTCTGTGTTCCATCTTTCCCTAAATGTTTCCAAGAAATGCTATAAAAAAAGTTCCAACATACTTTTATTTACTTATTTTTGAGACAGGGTCTCTCTTTGTAGTTCAAGCTGGTACTGAACTCAGCCTCAAACTCACAGCAATCCTCCTGCCTCTGCCTCCTGAGTGCTGGGATTATAGGCGTGACTGTGGCATGTGGTACTGACTGCTGATGGGTGTGAGTCGCCACCCCTGGCATTGTTGTTTGTGGTTACCAGGGATAGAACCTGGTCCCTTGTACTTGCAAGGCAGGCGCAGAAGCACTGAGCTAAATCCCCAGCCCCAAACCTGTGCTTCTCATAAGCTATCAAGTTAATATAAAACAAAACAAAACAAAAAAACCTTTTAACTTTGTTTTACTTTGGTAATCCTTTCCCACCCTTGAGCTCCTCCAGTTTCCTTCTCTGCCCACCCATAGTCTTGCTGTGATCTGAGTTTCCCTTCATTCTTAAGCTATCATCTCTCCCCTTACCCAAGTAAATACAACTGCCCATGTGTCAGTTAAATACTGTACCATTTTAAAGCCTCCTTTCAAGGACAAAACACCAAAACCCCATACCTCCTACTACACTGTAAAACATATTCACATGCTTATTATGATAGACTTACATAATTTAATTACTTTCCAGGCCTCATATCAAATCACCTCTCAGGCCATCTTAGTTCTGACTCTGCTACTTTAATCATGTTTCCATCTTACCACGTTCTTCTACTCATACCTTCCTATCACCAACTTGAAGCTTTACACAAGGTGCTTCTTCAAAATTTTCCAAATTATACATAGTTCACAATAAAAATTGAAATTAAAGTTTAAAATGCAACTATATTGACAAATACTTTACAGCTTAAATTTGTAGTCACTTTGCTGATGTTAAACTTCCATACAAATCAAACTTAACATCTAAATAAGCTATAGCAAGGGCCTCAGAGTACGTTACAGAGTAATGTACAAGTACAGGGTACAGTACAGGTTGAAATAGAAGTAAATAAATACCTTTTGAAAATCAACAAATCTTGATTTATTTGTATCCAGCAAGAATCTCCTTCTGTTGGCACAAACTGGATTTCGGCAGATGTTGGGCTGTGTATATTTGAACTGCTGCTCTACATCCTTGATCACCGTCTGACAATCCAAGCACAGGAAAGTTCCACTCACCAGCTCAGGGTGAACTGGGTGAGTCCGCACCACCTGCCCACTGATGCGAGTGAGCAAGCCAATTCTGGACGAGGTGAGTTCTCGAATCCTGTTTGAAGACAAGCACTCTACTAATAATAGCCATTTCTCAAACTTCTTTCTTTTTTTTTTTTTGAGACAGTGTCTTGCTTTGTCGTTCAGGCTGGCCCTGAGCTCACTATGTAGCCCAAGTCAGCCTGGAACTTATAGTAATCCTCCTGCCTCTGCCTCCCAACTGCTGGGATTACAGGAATGAGCCACCACACTCAGCACTGTTATATGTGGTTACCTGGGATCAACTCGCAGGCACTGAAATCACTGAGCTAAATCCCTGGCCCAAGATCCCTAGATTCCTTTTGACATTTTACTGTATCAGTTTGTATGTACCCCTTTTACGATTTTTTTTTTTTAGTTTTTTGAGATAGGGTCTCACTTGATAGTTCAGGCTGGGCCCTGAACGCAGCAATCCTGCCTCTGACTCCAGGACTGGGATTACAGGTGTGAGCTACCACACCTGGCATTGTTCTATGTGATTAATGAGGATGAGCCTGGGCCCTTGAGCTTGCAAGGTAGGCACTGGAACCACTGAGCTAAATCCCTGGCCCACTTTTACAATTTTTTAAGAAACTGAACTGAAGACCTTTGCTTGCCAGGCTGGGATAGCGAAACTGAGCTAAATCGCTGTCCCTACAAATCTTGTTAACATCAAATATAAAACATTTTACAGCAATAAATCCACTTTTTGTATGATTTAGGTAGAAAACCTAGGTCCAAAAAGACTTTACAGATAAGAAAAATACACCACACAAAGAAAAAGGTATTTGTGTGACATTAACCACCAACTAAAAGAAGATCTAGATAACTTTCCAAGTTTTCTGATTATTAACTAGGACAGATGGTAATATCAACAGATTCTTTTCTTACTTGTGTCTAGTAGGTAAGTCTTGGAATGCAATATAGAAATCCTTGGCAAGAGGGATCTCTTTCCGGTCTTTGACAAAGGTCTTCAAGGCCCGACACAAGTAAGGGTAGACTCTGAAAACAAACAAAAAGGTCAAGTGATAGTTTACAATCCTACTGAGGACCACTTCCCCAAAATCAGGCCTGCCAACAATTAAGACCTGGAAATTAACAGTACAGGACACTTCTAATATCTTATTTGAGCATCAAGTTAATCTTTTAACCCTCTCCAATGATAAAGGACTGTACCTGAACATTTTATTATTTTTATTTAGCATTTATACTGCAATCTACAAGTCCCAACTGACTTCTACATGAACAATCGTCTTGCCTGCATGTCAGTTATGCTCAACACCATAAGTATTCTCTGAGCTGTTTACAACGTATAAGACAGCCTATTTATATTATTTTTACTTCCTTTTGTTTTTCTAATACTGAAGATCCAACCCAGGGCTTTCAAACTGAGCTGCAGCTCCACTCACTTTTATTTTGAGGTAGGGTCTCAGTAAACTTAAACTGCCCAAGTTGTACTCAAATTTGTAATCCTTTTGCCTTGGCCTTCCAAGGATGGTAGGCACGAACCATCACACCTAGCTTGGTAGTATTTTTTTAGGTTTTTTTGAGACAGGGTCTCACTTTGTAGTTCAGGCTGGCCCTGAGCTCAGCCTCAAACTCACATCACAGCAATCCTCCTGCCTCTGCCTCCTGAGTGCTGGGATTACAGGCGTGAGCCAACACGCCCAGCACTGTCTGTGGTTACAAGGATCTAACCTGAGTCCTTGTGCTTGCAAGACAGGTGCCAGAACCACTGAGCAAAATCCCCGGCCCCAGCTTGGTAGTATTTCTGACTCATAAAAATGGGACGAGGCCAGAAAAGCAATTTGTGCACTAATGTGAGTGCGAACTACCAGATTCTACTTAACTGGTTAAAATGAAGAGTGCATGTCCTTTCATCTAACCTTTTAACGGCTATGGCAGTTTAGTCTGTTTTAGGCAATGAAATGAAACCCTTTAAAAAAGGGTTACTTTCAAAAGAATTGCTCTGCATGAGACATGGCACAGCTATTTCTACTTCAGGCCTGATTTTCCACCTCCCTTCTACTTGTTAGCACTACAATTGTTTTTTTCTTATATGCTTTCACCATAAACTGTTTGCCTTTCCAATAATTTTTGGTAGTCAGCTACAAGTGCAGAAATTTTGTTTTTTTTGAGACAGGGCCTTACTATATAGCCCAGGCTGGCCTCAAACTTTGGCAAACCTCCAGCCTTAGCCTCCCAAGTACTGGGATTATTATAGTCACATGCCACACCTGTTGAGTGAAGAAAATGAGACCAGTGCTCCATCTTCCAACCTACCGGAGCTATGCCTTCAAATCCCTGGGTTTTAATTCCTGATTCACAACTGTCCACAATGCTTATTTTAACATGATTACACTTATACAAATTTTCTTTTTTGGTAGTAGCAGGGATCAAAGTTGGGCCCTTAGTTTTACAAGGTAGGCACAGTGCCACTGAGCTAAATTCCTGACCCTCTAAATTTTATTTAATCCAAGTGCATACAAACATCTGTAAACAAAAATGTTTCTTACATATAAGTAAAAATCTAGCTCAAGTGGTACTTAGCCTACTTTGGAAGTGCAAGGGGCCTAGTTAGATCCTTGGTACAGAGAGAGAGACAGAGACAGAGACAGACAGACACACCGAGAGACAGAGAGAGTACCTAAGTTATTAAACATACCCACTCAGTATTTCTACCCAAAAATAACTGCTAGACTTTTGTTTTCAAGACATTTGATACTCAGGAAAACATACCTTAAGCAAAAAGGGCAGGATGCCCTCTCTATACTACACTACGATTCTACTTATATACACAAGGATACAACAAAATGCAACAAGACCCTTCCAACTTTGTACCTGCAGACTTAGGAGGCGCCCAGAATTCTGTTCTAAGAGACCTATGTAGCCATGGTGGGATTGCAAGTGTGCACAGTGGATTTGATTTTCTCTAGCTTCTGAAATATATACACGGTATCCTTATCATCAGGAAAAATTTAAACTTTAAAGGAATAGGGGCTGGGGATGTAGCTCAGGCAGTGGTAGAGCACTTGCCTACCACGTACAGAGCCCTGGGTTCAATCTCCAGCACTGAAGGGAAAAAAAAAAGGCACAAAGACAAAAATGCCATTGCTATAATAATATCCCCTAAGCAAGGTGTGATTTTTCGGTCATTCAGGGAGTAGAGACAGGGGTTCATTAGAGCCCAAGAAGTTCAAGACCAGAGTAGGTAACCCAGCAACATCCCATCTCAACATAAATCTCCCTGGTGCAGTTAATAAGGCTACTCGTCTTAAAACCTCTATTTCCATGGGGAAAAGAATCAAACAAATGACAGCAACGGCACCAAATACTAAATGCAAATTGAGTAGTTTTCCTCTTGAGCAAACTATGTAAAAAGAAAAGTTTTCAATATCTGCACATGAAACAGAGTCAGCCCCACACAGGTCTAAATAAAATCTGCAGAACTGAAAGAACAATGAGCTATATCGAAGGGTTTTTAGAAAAGGAAACTGATGGCTGTCGTTCAACCTCGAGATCACTTCCAGTCCAAGAAGAGGTGGCTTCTCAGGCTCCACCCTACTCAAAGATTAACACCCATACCTATAGAACTCTTCTTGAATGGTAGTAGAAAGTTGCTGGTTATACTGTTCCAGGTCTGCAAAACTCACAACCAATGTGTTTCTCTCAGGACGAATTAGCTCCTCTGCTAATTGCAAGTATTTGATTTCCCCATCGCTGGTCTGGAACCTGCAGATACATTGAAGATAGATTAAATTGCGGAATTAAGACTCTTCTGTCCCTTCTCCACTGCTTTACCCTTAATATCAGTTTACAACAGTGTTTATTCCAAAGCAATTCTCTCCCCTTGTAACCACTGAATTTTGGGACCAAGTTTCAAAAATGAACAAAGCTCTAAGTGACAAGTCAGATGAAGCCAATAACAAATGTGCCGAATTCCAAGAGTTCATAATTACTAAACTATAAAATGACTTCCATCTGAGGCCTGTTAGATGCACTCTCTGGAGACAAAGTGAGGCTGTGTGTCAAAGCAATTAAAGGGAACTACGCCCCTTCTCCCCTAGCCACAGTTAGAGGTACATCTTCAGAGGGGGTAATATTATGAACTGGTAAGTTAGGTAGAAATACTGTTGGAAGTCAGACAAGGCTGGGCCATAGAGGAAGTCAATGAAGAGGAGGAGAATACACCAAAGCTGTATCTGGAGATTCAAAAGAATATTAAAGTCACAATGGCCAAGATTTGCACACTTACCCAAGGGAAGAACAGAAACTTTATTAGACTATTGGTGCCACCCTTTTTTGGGATTTCCTGTATAAACAGATGCTTATCTCATTGGGGGTCCACCCACCTCTCCCACTTGGTAAGACTAAGAAGACTTAGACTAAGACTACAGATTGGAGACCAAGGTTAATGTAATATTATCCAAGTGAGTATCTCTGAAATCTCACTGACTGATTACAGCTTTTTACTAAAATTGTACTTTGTTCTATAAAACTTTCTTAGAGAAGTGGGCTCCTTGGCAACCTATTCAAGACCTCTCTTGTTTTTCAGGAGCTATTCTTACTCTACATTCTGTTCTCCATTCCTATTCCCCAATAAATGTTCCTACTCTAAATAAATAAATATAGCAGAATTAGGCAATGAAAATAAAAATTCTAGTGCTCCATAGTACAGTATATTGCTTAGGTTAAAGATTGTCAGCTTGCACCAGAAAGTAGCTCAGCAGCACAGCACGTGCCTGGCAAGTGTAATACCAAGTTTGATCCCCCCATACAAAACAAAGCAAAGCAAAGCAAAGCAAAACAAAACAAACCAAACCAGGAGGTGGGATCAGACAGGCCCAGGTTCATTAGTTCTGTAACCTGGGGCAAGTTACCCTTGGACATCTTTTTTGTTTAAAAAGAAAAGGATTAGCACATTACTTTATCTCATAAAATTGCTTAAAGATTAAATGAAAGGATGACTACAAAGTGATGTGGAGAAAGTCTAAAATACTGGAAAAAATCGAATCTTTGGATTTTAACCTCAATCTGTTTAACATTTCCCAAAGAGCAAAGAACATTAAAAAAGGGGAGGAGCTTGGAGATGTCGCTCAATGTCCTGGATTCAGTGCCCAGGATGGTACAAACACATATTTAGCAAATTCAAGTTAAAACTCAAAGACTCAATTGTCACAGGGAATTTGAAAAATGACAGACTAGCTGCCAATTTAAGCAGAATAGCTAGGCATAGTCACATATCCCTATAATAACAACTATTCAGGAGACTGAAGAGGAGCATCAAAAGTTCAAGACCAGCATAGACAACTTGGTAAGACTTTGACTCAAGATACAGTTCTAAAACGGTCTGGGGACACGTAGCTCAACACTTTCGAGTTTTATGTGGGGATAGGAGGGAGATAAAGGACTGGGAATACACATATCTCTGGCACAGGAAAAAACCCCACAGAAATGAGGTGTCACTGCCCAAAACATCAGAGAAATTGGGCCAAGGATTTAGCTGATGTGGTCCCTGTCCCTGTCCAGGGTCTGATGATACTCAGCAAACAGACATGTAAACAATTAAGAGAGAAGAAAACTATTCCTGTTAATAACTATTACTATTGGCAGTGTGCTAATGTGAAGCCAGCATTAGTGATGCAAGCCTGCAATTCTGGCACTCAGGAGCCTGAGGCAGGCAGACCACAAGTTCAAAGCCAGACTTTCTTTAAAAAGCTAATAAATATAAATGTTATATATAAATATAAATTAATTCTGCCTACAGGAACACCCAGTAAAGATTCATGTGTAATAAGACAGCATTGGAATTAGGCCTTTAAAGATTCTCTTTTTTTTAGGTTTTTTGAGACAGGGTCTCGCTTTTGTGGTTCAGGCTGGCCCTGAGCTCAGCCTCAAACTCACATCACAATCCTCCTGCCTCTGCCTCCCGAGTGCTGGGATTACAGGTGTGAGCCACCACACCCGGCACTGTGGTATGTGGTACTGGTTGCTGCTGGGCGTGGGTCTCCACACTCAGTATTGTTATGTGGTTACCGGGGAATCGAACCTGGGCCCTTGCGCTTGCAAGACAGGGGCCGGAACCACTGAGCTAACTCCCCGGCCCAGGCCTTTAAAGATTCTTAGAAGCTGAATTTAAAGAAAAACAAGTTGTGGACTCTGGCTAAAGGTTTGCAAGAAGACAGTAAAGTCAAAGATGGGTAATGATGGTAACTCATTGGTAAATGAAACTTGATTTTACTCCACAAGCACTAGTAAACCAAAGCTGATTTTATGAGAAACATTTTTTAAAAACAAAGCACGGATACATTATCTATCTCCAGGATCTAGTTCGTAGGTAAAGTGAAGGCCCTTTTGTTATCTGCTGAAATGAACTGTTATGGTAGGTGGGGCTGAGAATGGGCTCACATGCCAGAGAAAGTGGGTAATAGAAAGATACTCAGAAAAGAGTATGAGTATAAGAAGGAGTATAAGTGTCGGGCGTGGTGGCTCACGCCTGTAATCCCAGCACTTGGGAGGCAGAGGCAGGAGGATTGCTGTGATGTGAGTTTAAGGCTGAGCTCAGGGCCAGCCTGAACTACAAAGTGAGACCCTGTCTCAAAAAAAAAAAAAGGAGTATAAGAAGCAAGAGTTTGGTGCTTGATGTCTGAAAAGGTTATAACGTTTTAGAAACATCTAGGTCTTTCGTTGGACTTTCAAGGATGACCAGCTGTCAGGTGGAGAATTATGTTCCCAAAATCAAGGAAAAAGAAACTATAGCTTTAAAAATAGCAAAATTTAAGATAGCAACATTATTCAAGCAGCCAAAAGGTGGAAACAACCTGTCTACAGTTAGGAACGAATGGGTAAGCTATACAGTATGTCTGAGGATGTAATTTTATTTAGCCTTAAGAAGAGGAAATTTTGGGCCGGGGGTTTAGCTCAGTGGTTCCAGTCTGCCTGGCAAGCACAAGGTCCTGAGTTCAAGCTCAGGTAACCACGTACCAAAATGCCAGGTGTGGTGGCTCATGTTCGTAATCCCAGCACCTGGGAGGCAGGAGGATTACTAAGAGTTCAAAGCTGGCTTGAGCTACATAGTGAGTTCAGGGCCAGCCTAACTATGAAGTGAGACCCTGTCTTAAAAAAAAAAAAGTAATAATAATTAAAGACTTAGGATGTAGTGCAGTATGAAGGTCTTTGGTTTGATCCCCAATACCACATTAATAAATGAAAACAAAAAGGGGTGGGGATATAACAGTGGGAATGTTCAGGGTTCAATTTCCACACCAAAAAAAAGTTACAAATAGTAAATTCTATCTTACATATATTTTCAGCCATTACAGTGTAATGTCATTACACTGTGATATCAGCTGTCACTCTAGGAGGATGAGGCAGGAGGACCTCAAATTCTAGCCCAGCCTGGACAATTTAATGTCTAGCAAGAGTCTATCCCAACCCCCAAAAAACCCACTGGGGATAAGGCAGAGGATATAGCTCAGTGTTCTCTTTGGGTTCAATATCCAGTGTTGCCAAAAACGGATTTTTTATAAGGCGTTTTAAAGTACTTACACTTCAAATATCCCATCCTTGAGGGTGTGGCACTACGCATTTTTGTAAAAAGTAAATGACAGGTGTTTTAAACCAGGGAGGAGTTATAAGGCCAGGAACCTAGAAGGCTACAAAAGACAAAGACGGAGGGAGCAAGCAGAGCCCAGAACAAGGGCCTTTCAGTTACTTTTAAGCAGGACTAAGCAGCTATCAAAACATAATACTGCTAGCAGAACTTCAGCAGCACGGGATCCAAGGGCTGCCTGGGCCCGCGGCACCGAGCACCAGGCTCCCTCTCGCCTGTGTGGCCCGACAGGGCTCTGAAGGTTCAGGGCCAGCTCGGCTTCCAATCGACCCCGCTGTGCCTGGCTGGGCCCAAAGCGACGGGATGTCTGTCCTCATCCAGCCTCAGTTTCCCCAAGGTCATCAAGGCCATGCAAACACCGGCCTCACAGGTGGCGAGCATGAAATGGTAAAGGCGCAGCGCTGAGCACAGGGGCCCGGACACGTCGCGGACCCGCAAAGGCTTTTATCCCGGAACCGGCCCCCGCCCGACTCTCCCCCGCGGGCGCGGCCCTTCCCAGCGCGCGGGCCCGGGCTCTGGAACAGGACTCGGGCTCCCCGGCGGGCGGCGGGGGAGGCCCGGAGCACGCAGACTTACTCCTCCAAGAAGTCCAGGAACAGTTTCTGGCATTTCTCAGCCACTTCATCGCGGACTTCCTGGTGCTGGCTGCCGGCGCTCGGTTCGGCGCTCGCCGCGAGGTCCATCACTACCAGCTGCCGAGAAGCCGCGGCCGCCGAGCTCCCTCGCCACGAGTCGCTCCTTTCCAGGCGCCGCCGCTTTGCGCGCGCCCGCCTCCGCTTCCGCCCTTCCCCAGCAGGAGCCAATCGGGGTGCAGAGGCTTGGGGATTTCGCGCCAAACCTAACCAATGAAAGACGGCTTCCCCTAGATCCCCACCCATTGAGAGGAGATTTCGCGCCAAATGCAAAAATCCTCAGGAAAAAGCTGTGGTTCCATCTGTACGCCTGCGCAGTGTAGCCTTGCCCTGAGAGTGGGTCCAGAACCTGGGAAGAGACCTGGGTGTTAGTCCGAATGATTTTTAAAAAATGTTTTTCAAATAACTTCACTGATACTGCACGGTAGAAGTAAAGCTTATGGAAGAAAAATATGAATAAGGTTTAAGCCTCCCCTTTCAGCGGCCAAGTTGGAGGGAACGAGCTGTACAATACAGATAACTCTGTAAGAATCCAATGTATATGTACCAATAAAGATAATTAAAAAAAAAAAAGAATCCAATGTATAAATAGTGCGAGGGAAGCGGGCACTTTCCGCATGTTGCTGAATGGGAAAAATGCTCCTTTTAAAACTCATTTTTGTCTTGCGCTCTCCTGGCTTTGTTTTCCTGCCCCTGGCTGTTTTTCCTCCACTTCATCTCACTTTTTACCCCTTCCCTTCCACTTAGGCTTCTTTGTAGAAACCTCTTATTAAGTGAGTCCTTTAAGTGTTTGGGTTCCACAGTATTTTGCATGGAGTAGCTCTCTTGAGGGAGCACCCCCTCCTCCCCACTACAAGGGACCTGTGAACGCTGGTGACTTCAAAACATGTTGCATCAGTACTGGCCTTTAAAACATTCTGAAATCTGGACCACTTCCATTTTTTAAAGCTTGTAGCATATTAAAAAGAAAGCCAGGGCAGGGGATATGACTCAGTGGTTCCAGCACCTGCCTTGTAAACTCAAGGTCCCAAGTTGGATCCCTGGTAACCACATACCACAATGCCGGGCGTGTGGCTCGCTTCTGTAATCCCAGCACTGGGGGAAGCAGAGGCAGGAGGATTGCTAGGAGTTCCAGGCTCTCCTGGGCTACACAGTGAGTTCAGGGCCAGCCTGAACTTCAAAGTGAGACTCTGTCTAAAAAAAAAGAATGCCAGAGTGGACACAAATTAACGTACTTCTTTAAAAAAATAGCACGTTCTAATAAATTCACAGTGAGTTGTTCCACATACATAACACATCTTTTTACTGTCCCTTCTCATCTAACACGCACACTATTAAAAAAATGAATTAACAAATCTCACTGATGGTGTACTATGGAGTATCTGTAATGAAGGTTTTACCTCATTTGAAGATCAACACCAAGCCTTCTCTCCCTTACCTCTTCAGCTCATTTTTGTGGTAGAGAAAGAAAAACAGGAAGACCTCTAGACTAATTTTTGGCTATGCTTACAGAGAAACTACGGGCTTCCTTTTCTCAGCCCTTTTGCCTCTCGCAGATCCTCTGTCCTCCTTCAGACGTGCACCTCAGGCCCAGGACACTAGATGAGGTCTGGGTTTTGTGGGACCATCTTCCATAGTAAGAGGATGATGTGGTGAAGGAAACATGTCCCTGTTACACTCAGAGGGTTGGATGGCTCGCGTGGGGCGAGGATAGGCCTGACTGCTAATTTTGAAAGGACTGCTTAGGAGGGTGGCCCAGGGCTAGCATTTGAGAATTTAACTAGCAAACTTTTCTCCACACTGGTATGACATTATAGACATTATATCTCTGTCATAAAGATGGCTCACAGTGCCGAAACTGTACAATGTGGTTTATTCTCAACACCTGAGAATCTAGAATCCTGACTTTTAGTAGGTAAAAGCTGTCCTCATAGCCACCTTGGCCTCCTCTAAGCTTTCCTGATAGATGACACTGCATGTGTGCTGTTAAAACCGAGGGAAAAGCTAAATAAATCCTCCATAATTGACGTGCTGCACTCACATGTAGTTGACTTAATAAAAGACACAGCACTGGCCAGGGGTGGTGGTGTAGGCTTATATTCTTGGCACTTTGGGAATTCACCATGGGAGGAGGGTGGTGAGCTGGGTCTAGCCTGCACTTCATTGCAAGTTTAAGCCTAAGTGACGCAGTGAGATTTTTATCTCCGAAAAACAAAACAAAAGATCACTAATTTTGGAGGTCATGTAGCTAAGCAATATGTTATTAGTCTCGCGCTAGCTTTTTTATAGATAACACCTCTGACCTGTAGTTCACAATAACAGTTGCCTGTGATATTTTGGGGGAACTTGGAGGCTGTTTTTGTCTATCTCAAACCACTGTCCTCCACTTAGGCCTGTGTAAATGTCCAGTGGGTAACTTTGACAGGGCTCGAAACTCTAAAGTCACGCTAAATGCCAACATGTTCTGAATGTGCATCTTTAGCAAGGGCTATGATTAATTTTATGTGCACAGGCCACTGAACACACCACTTTTCTTTACCACCGTCACTACCCCACCCACACACACAACTTAGACCACCTGGTCTCCATTATTTTAGCATTTAATCCTTTTCTTTCAGTGGAATGATTTTTCTCAGTATCATTGTGTTGGTCCCGGGTCTTCCTATTGATTGAATCATCAAAATTTGGGATGTTTTTGAGGATTCTCCTAGTATATATATTATTCACTTTCTTTCTTTCTTTCTTTTTTTCAGACAGGGTCTCGCTTTGTAGTTTAGGCTGACCCTAAACTCCCTATGCAGCCAAGGGTAGCCTTGAACTCTTAACAATCCTCCTTCCTCTGCCTCCTGAGTGCTATACTTACAAGAGTGAGCCACCATGCCCGCCACTGTGGTATGTGGTACCAGAGATTGACGTCCGGACCCTATGCCTGCCAGGGAGATGCTGGAACTGAGCTAAATCCCCAGCCCAATTATTAATTTTCTTAGAATACAGAATTCCAAACATACAAATGTCTAAAAAATAGTATGATGAAATAGTCCTGATAGCTGTTGTTTTTGTGCACATAGGCTGCTGTAGTAAAAACAGAGCTGGATGTGGTGGCTCACACCTGTAATCCTAGCATTTGGGAGGCAAATGCAGGAGGATTGCTGAGCTCAAGGCTAGCCTGGGCTACACAGTGAGGTTAGGGTCATCCTAAACTAAAAAGTGAGACTTTGTCTCAGAAAACCAACAAAATAAAAAAAAAAAAAAACCCAACCATAGATTGGGTGGCATATCATAAATAGGAATTGCTGAGCATGGTGACACATGCCTGTAATCCCAGTTCTTGGGAGGCTGAGGTAGGAGGAGTGCCGTGAGTTCAAGGCCACCTTGCACTCCATAAGTGAGTTCAAAGCCAGCCTGAACTACATAGCAAGTCCTTGTCTCAGAAAACGAAACAAATAAGCAACAACAAAATACCCAAACCAAATAAAACACAAACACAAGAATTTACTCCTACAGTTCTAGAGACTAAGAAGTCCAAGATCAACATGTAGTATAGCAGATTTAGCATTCTGATGAGGACTTGTTTTCTGGCTCATAGAACAACCCCTCTTGCTGTAGCATCACACGCTAAAAGGGGCAAACCATCCTTCTTGGGCCTCTTTTATTTCTTTTTTATTTTTATCAGTGCTTAGTTTGAGTAATATATTAGGTTCAGCGTGGTATTTTCATATATGTGTAAAACATGTGGACGTTTCCATCCCGTTTCATTCCCATTCTCTTTCTCCTCCTCCTCTTTCTCTTGTCTAATGAGTCTCTCTTCTATTTTCATGTTATCTTTTTTTGGATTGCACGAGTTAGGGAGAATATATACTTATTTCTCTGAGTCTGGCTTATTTTGCTTAACATGTTGGTCTCCAGTTTCATCCTTTTTTCCTGCAAATGACATAATTTCATGGATTTTTTGCTGCTGAATACTCCATTGTGTATGTTTGCCATGTTTTCTTTACTTCATTAATCTGTTGATGGACACACACAGGCTGGCTCTCTCTTGGCTATTATGAGCTGTGCTGCAATAAATGTAGGTATTCATCAGCATATGATGTATCTTTCAGCCTTGTATGTGATGCTGTCTTTGGTTACTTTTCATAGGAACACTGCTAGCTAACTCTTTAATTCCTTGGGTAGTTTCTTCCAATTTTTTTTCCGTTTTTAATGTTGACTTCTTTTTTTCCTTCCTTTTTTTTTTTCAGTACTGGGGATTGAACTCGGGACCTTGTGCTTGCAGGGCAGGCACAGCACCATGCAAACTCCCCAGCAATTTCTTGGGTATATCTTAATGGGATAGCTGGGTCATATAGTTGTTCTCTTTTTTGCTTTTTGAGGAACCTTAGTACTGATTTCCGTAGTGGCTTGTATTAACTACATTCTAACAGTATATAAGTATTCCTTTAACATGCATCCTTACAAGCATTTGCTGTGTTTTTTTTTTTTTTTTTTCAGTGCTAGGGATTGAAACTTCACAGTGAACTACCATCTGTAGCGTTTTTTTTTTTTGGGGGGGGGTTGTCTAACTTAAGACTTTGCACTTGCCAAGATCAACATGCAGTACAGCACATTTAGTGAGCTACAACCCCGGTTCATCTCTAGGCATTAAAAAAAAAAAGTTTTATTTTGAAACAGAGCCTCACTAAGTTATTAAATTGTTTAGGCTGGGCTGGGCTGGAACTCCAGATCCTCCCAGAGTGCTGGGACTATAGGTGTAGACCACCATACTTGGCTGTTTTTTCATACTCTTGATGCCATTCTGAAGGGGTGCTATTTTATTGTTATTACTGCACATAACATTTTCATGTAAGTGGAATAAGAACCATAAGGCAAATGGATTAAGTTCCGACATTAGAATTACAGGGTTCAGTCTGTTAGTTCAGAAGGGTTAGTGTGGCCTATGTGCTTCCTAGAACTTCTAAACTCTCAGCTGTCCTCACTTTTCTCCACTAATTAATTCATTAAATCATTCAACAAATATTCACTGAGTACCTGCTCTGTATCAGTGAACAAAGCAGACAAAAGTTCCTGCCTTTCATGGAACTTATACTTTTTGGAGTCAGACACTGAAACACACACAAGACTTGGATATAACTCATTCTCTTTTATTTTGCACCTCAGTAAGTGGATTGTTTCTGTTATAGGATGGAGCTCAATAATCACTCAGTGTTTCCCAGAGAGATAAAAACTATGTCCTTTGTTAGAGATTGAAAAAACCAGAGATTTGTCGGCTATATGTGTAGTTGTGAGCCCACAGGGAACTCAGGAACACAGATGAGACTTCAGTCACTCCAGATTGAGGCAAGGAGCGTGGTTCCTTGAACCTGCATCCACTGTCAATGGATGTAGGCTACCTACAGAGGGGGAGAGCAACTTCTTTTCATTTTCAGCAGCTTCTTTTACATATCACTTGCTTCATAAGCCCCTTATTATATGGCATTCTGAATTTTTTTTTTAATGATTATTAATGCAAAGTTTTGAAAGTCATGTTTAAAAACACAGCATTACCAGCCATTGGAAAGTCTTGGTCTTGGTTGATTCATTTTTTTTGAGACAGGGTCTCGCTTTACAGTTCAGGCTGGCCCTGAGTTCAGCTCACATCACAGCAATCCTCCTGCCTCTGGAATTACAGGTGTGAGCCACCACGTCTGGCACTGTGCTATGTAGTACTGACTGCTGCTGGGCATGAGTCTCCACACCCAGTATTGTATGTGGTTCTCAGGGGATTGAACCCTAGCCCTTGTGCTTGCAAGATAGGCACTGGAAACACTAAGCTGAATCCCCGGCCATTGGTTCTTGAACTTTACATGTTATTTCAACTTTGGCTTTGTTTGTTTGTCTGTGTGTGTGGTTTTTTTTGTTTGTTTTTGAGATAGGGTCTTGCTTTTGTAGGTCAGGCTGGACCTGATCAGCCTTGAACCCACAGCAATCCTCCTGACCTCTGCCTCCTGAGTGCTGGGATTACAGGCGTGAGCCTCCACGCCCAGCATTGTAGTATGTGGTTCTATTTGCTGGTGGGTGTGAGTCGCCACACCTGGCATTATTGTATGTGATTACCGGGTATTGAACCCAGGCCCTTGCACTTGCAAGGCAGGCGCCAGAACCACAGCTAAATCCCCGGCCCGCTTTGCTTGTTTTTTAGCTGAGCACTCAATGGCCCACGAATTCCTGAGGTGGTATCTGGGCAGCATGTCATAATACCCACTGTAGCCCTCCTGCGCTGACAGTTCCTCCACTGCATCTCAAGGGTGCTTCTAGGATCATGGCTGGTCTCTTTTCTCGGGGATACTTATAAGAGGAAGGTTAGTAGGATGAGCTACAGCTCATAAAGCTAGAGTTGATGCTGAGACTCCAACTGATCTTCACTGTGACTCTCTCCTCTGTCCCCTCACTCTGAGCCTGGGCCTTTGCTCCCTTAGGTGGCTCACTTTGTGGGTGACTCAGACATTCATTCCTGCAGCCTCTCAGCCTTTCGTTACCACTGGAAGACGAGTGAGCAGGGTCACTCTTCCACTTCTGTGTCCCAGACCTCTGTGTTCCACCTAACAATGATCATCTGTCTTAAAACGGTTGCCGAGCTAAGGCACATAGCTGCATGGATGTGGCACCCCTCTGTGCACAGTAACATCCTCCAAGGGGCTCCCTGGTCAACCCTTCAAAGTGCCCTGCTATTGCTGGCAAGTGACAATTCTGGGTGGCCTTGTAAAAGGGTAAGTATTGACAAGGTGGCAGAGAGCTGATGTCAGATTAAAGCTGATTAAAGGAAGAAGCCAAAAATGGAAGTGAAAGCTTTAGTCACTTTCTGTGATGGTAAATGCAGTCAAAAGAGAGAGGAAGTCCGACTTCCCAGCTCAAATGCGTCAAGGTAGGGTGGATTAGCAGCTCCTGGGCAGTTCTGTGGAGCCTGGGATGGGACAGTGAGAGAAAAGGGTTAGGAATGAAGAATCTTAGGCTCTGAGTCACATGGAGGAAGGTTCTATGAGATCCTCTCTTGTTTTAGTGTTTAAGGAGCCACCCCTTCCAGATTCAAGTGTATGGCACAAAAAAAATACTGAATGGTATCACCACAGAATACTGCACTGATAATATCTACATGGAGTGGTGTCTAAATCAGGAATTTGGCTCTTAAACCAATCATGGTTCAAGCTGTGGTTCAGACAATAGACTATGCTACTCCTGGGACCTGTGATAGGAAAAGATGCCACGCAGGGTGTATAGGAGGTGGTGGTAAGAGAAGCCCTTTAGGTTCTGGAGTAGGGTCCTACCATCTGCTGCAGAAAATAATACACCACTCAGAAAACGGTCCTTGGCTAGTTACAGGCCCTGATAGAGATACAGCAAGATAGAGCACCTGAGAAAAGCACAAGTGAGCCTCAGCCTGCCCTTTCCAGATGCGCTGGTTCTGTCAGATGGAAAAGCACTCTCTCATAAGACAGTACGTCTGGGACTGGGCATTAGTAGAAAAGGGCCCAAGACGGCTGAAGAATCAGGAGTCTCCGAGTCCTACATTCTCACTGTAACTGCTCCACTTAGAGATATGGTTAGGGTTGGAGAGGAAAGGGACACTGCCCTCAGATCTTCCAGAGGAGGAAAGGGCTGTGTTTGGCTTGCAGTTGGCAAACCTAGTGAGTGGCTGTGGCTGTTGCACTGCCACCCTTCCCTGTATGAGGGAAGGATGTGCTCCCTTCCCTTATAACAAAGTGATGATGTTAGACCCTTCAAATCACCATCAACTGAGCTGCATACATATTCCACTTGTAAGTTTTTTTTTTTT
>PVIR01028392.1:0-19824 GCA_004026965.1 Petromus typicus | reverse complement strand
AAAAAAAAAAAAAAAAAAAAAAAAAAAAAAAAAAAAAAAAAAAAAAAAAAAAAAAAAAAAAAAAAAAAAAAAAAAAAAAAAAAAAAAAAAAAAAAAAAAAAAAAAACCAAAACAAAACAAAACAAAAAAACAAAACAAAAAACAGCATATAACTAAAACAAACATAGGTAGATCAGTGGAACAGATTAGAGCAATAATGGTGAACCTATGGCATATGTGCCACTGTAGGCTGTTTATAGCATTGAAGGCTCTAAGAAGTTTTCCATCATTAGAACAGAGGATACTGAAACATTCTCAGACATGTTCAGCTATTTTTTTCTTTAATAAAAAGCCAAAAAACCTATATAGAGGAAAAGTAGCTTATTCAACAAATGGTGCTGGCAAAAATGATTCTCTGTTTACAATTCAAAATGAATTGAAAATCTAAACATTAAATAAAAACATTAAATCTCCTGGAAGATAAAATATGAAAAACTTCTGTTTGCAGTCCTGCACATAGATTGTGCCACTGCAGGATCATAGAATCAGAACTTCCTTCTTCCCACTCACCAGCATTCTCACATGTACCTACAGATGAAGGGACAATGGTGAAATCAGTCATAAACTGAAAAGTCATGACTGCTTACTTAAGGGCTTGCACATCAACATAAGGCAAAAGAAATATGGGAAAGGACTCCTGTCACCACCAGAGGAATGCACTAGTTTTGCAGTAACCAAACACAAATAGACAGTTCCAAATATCTCATGAGCAATCGAATATAAATGATTTCAGGAAGTTCAATGAGCATAAAGAGAACAGAGACAGATAGTATAAATGTCATAGGACAACAACCCATTGGATACAACTGAAACTTCAACAAAAAGATATAAATAATAAAAGTCCAGGAGTAATAGAGTTGTGAATGAATGAGCTAAATAAGAAATACAATAGAGTATAGCAAAATAAAATTGACAAAACATAAAAATGAGCCTTTATATACAAAGGGAGATCATATAAAATATGCTTGGGAGAGGAAAGTTGAAAAAAATTAACAATGTGCAAATCAAAAGTATTTGTGGAAGAACACCAAGAGATAAATTTCATATAGATATAAAGAATACAAATAACAAAAATAAAAATTATTTTAAAAACACTGAATGAAAACTTTCAAAATATTAAGGGAAATATGAACATTCAAGCACATGAAAGTCATGTCATATTCTGTTACAAATTCTCAATTTCGAATGCAAGGATGATGTGTTTTCAGAATGTACCATTAAAGATTTAGATTTAAAAATTTTAAAAATGTTAAGCCAAAGAAAAATTATCAAGATATACTATCATCACTGGGGAAAAAAGGACAAATTAGAATAAAAACAAATGTTTTTGAACTATCACACCACATAGCGCCTAGAAAACACTGTAGTCAGATATTGTATATACACAGAGTGAAAATGTAGGTAGCATATTAGCGTCATAATGAAATGACATAATGACAGGACTTATGAGTACCCTGAAAATGTCTCGGAACACCAGTGTAACACTTTGTGAATTTCTGCTTGCACAACTATGAAAGCAAGCAAATGAAAACTTCAAAAATATGAACAGATTTATGAGTTCACTCTATGAGAAAAAAGTTATATTTTTAATTATGCCATATAATCTCATTTATTTAAAAAGTACAGGTGCAAAAGGAAAAAAATAAGAATCAAGTATCATATTCTGGTACAAACTCTCAATGTTGAATGTGATGATGAAGTGTATTCATAATGTACCCATAAAGATAAAAATAAAATGGTAAAAAAATTTTTTAAAAGTACAGGTGTAGGCCAAATTGAACTATACTGTTGTAAGTCATCATTGTAGTTTTAGGGAATGATGGTTGCAGCACAACAGTACTCTGCTTCTGAATCTGGCTGATGGTTATTTATGTGCACTCCATTTGTGGAAATTCATTGTTGTAGTCAGGATTTGTAAGAGAACAGACTGAATGCAGGACATATAAATTTATAGAATTGTTTTATGTTACTTACCCAAAAGGTCAAATGCAGAAGAGTGCAAGTGGTCAATCTGCCTACTGTATCCAGCCCAGAACCCATGGCAATGTTCTGCATGAGACCAGGTAAAGATTTAGATCCCACCACAATGTCTCACAGAAGTCAAGGATCTGAACCAGAAAGGCCCAAATGGTGAAAGGTAGAAAGTCTGTGCCAGACAGCTGACGGATCACTATGTGACATCCAGGAAGCAATACTCAGACAAAGACCAGAGCTCCCCCAAGAGAACAGCAGCCATCTCAGGAGATGGGCAAGACTCTAGCCCTTTCTCCATCAGACTCAGTTGAGTAGAAGAAATCCAGCCACAGGAAAGCCTCTGAAAAATCAGCAGCATGAAACCTTCCCTGCCAATGTCCTTTTTATACAGTCCAAGCAACAATCCTCATGCAGATCTTCCATGCCCAGAACCATGCTGACTTTGGCCAGCCTGGCTTTCCTACCCAAGCTGACCAATGATTAATCCATCACGTTTATACAGATATACATTTGTGCATTAGTTACTTTCTTGTCACTGGGGCAGATTACCTGAAACACACAATTTAAGGGGAAAAGTTTATTATGGCTTCTAATTTCAGTAGGTTGTGGCTTATTTGTTCCAAGACAAAACAACATAATAGAAAGGCAAGCAGAAGAAGCTCATCATTGCATGGAGACCATGACACAGAAAACAAAGAGCCAGGAACAAAAAAAGACCCATGCATGTCACATCCTCAATAATCCACCTTTTGAGATAGGTGCTTTATAACAGCACATTCAGCAATGGACTCAACAGTGGATTATACACACTGACAAGGATATTACTCCATAGTCTATACTTCTCTTCCAAAGCTCTGGTCATAAAGCAAGAGACTTTTGTGAGATAACACAGGTCCAAAACTTAGCAAAGTATCACTCTTTACTGAAAATATACATTACAAAGCAATAAAGAATGAAACAAGTCCATATCTAATTTAAATGAATTATGCAAAATGAAAATAATCTATATGAATGTTTATAGCAATAGTATAATAGGCCAAGTAAAAAAAAAATTTTTTTTAAAGCCACAAAACTGGGTATGGCCAGTTCATGCCCATAACACCAGCACTTGGAAGGCAGAGACAGGAGGATTTCTCAGTGCAAGGCTGAGTTCAGGATCAGCCTGAACTACAAAGCAAGACCCTGTCTCAAAAACCTAAAAAAAAAAAGACAATTTAAATTCTTCTTTTCCTATCTTTATTCCTTTTATTTGTTTCTCTTGCCTAATAGCTGTGGCTAATGTTTCCAGGACTATGTTGGACAGAAGTGAGAGTGGACATTCTTGTCTTGTTCCTGATCTCAGTGTGAAAGGTTTCAGTTTTTAACCATTTATTATGATGCTGGCTGATGGTTTATCATGGATAGTAGCATTTATTAATTTGAGATAGATATTCAAATTTTCTCTAGGTCTTTAAATATGAATGGGTGATGTATTTTGTCAAACACTTTTTCTACATCACTTGAGAAGACCATATTGTTATTGTCCTTGAGTCTCTTAATATAGTGTATAACATTTATTGATTTACATATGGTAAGCCAATCCTATATACCTAGGGTGAATCCAGCTTGGTCAGGGTGTATGATCTTTTGATGATTTTCTCTATTCTGTTTGCTAGTATTTTATTGAGGATTTTTGCATCAATGTTCATTGAGGAGATTGGCCTATAGTTCTCTTTTTTGGTTGGGTCTTTCTCTGCTTTTGGAATCAAGGTAATGATTGCTTCCAGAGATGAATTTGGTAGTACTGCTTCCCTTTCAATTTCATTAAAGAGTTTCAGAAGTAGTGGTACCAACTTTTTTAAAAAAATTTTGTAGAATTCAGCAGTAAAGCCATCAGGACCAGGGCTTTTGTTTGTTGGCAGATTTTGTATTACATTTTTGATTTCACAGATTGATATTGGGGTATTTAACATTTCTATATCTTCTTCATTAAGCTTTGGAAGTTCATATGTTTCTAGAAATCTATCCATTATTTCTATATTTTCCCTTTTATTAAAGAAAAAGTTTTCAAAGTAGGTGTTTATTATCCTGTGGACTTCCTCTGGGTCGGTAGTAATTTCTCCTTTTTTATTCTTTATAGCATAGATGTGAGCCTATCCCATCCTTTGATAAAGTTGGCTAAGAATCTTTCAATTTTGTTTATCCTTTCAAAGAACCAACTCTTCAATTCATTGATTTTTTGTATCATTATCTTAGTCTCCATTGCATTAATTTCTGTTCTGATCCTTATAATTTCTTGCCTAATATGAGCTTTGAGTTTGTCTTGGTCCTCTTTTTCTACTTGCTTGAGGTTCAGTATTAGATTATTTATTTGTGCTTGCTCTGTTTTTCTGGATGTAGGATTTCACTGCTATGAATTTTACTTCTAGAATTGCTTTCATTTTGTTCCATAAATTTCAGTATGTTGTCCTATTCATTTAAATTAGATATATTGTCCTATAATTTCTATATGTTGTCCATAATTTTTATATGTTTAGTAGTAAGAACTGTTTATTTTCTTCTGTGACCCATTGGTTGGTCAGCAAAGTGTTATTCAGTTTCCATGTGTTTATGTCTGGAAATTCTTTTGCTATTAAACTCCAATTTCAAGGCACTGTGGTAAAAGATAGGAAAAGAAGAAATTAAATTGTCATTATTTGCTGATGACATGATACTCTATAGAGAGGATCTTAAAAACTCAAGTAAGAAACTACTGGACATAATCACCAAATTTAGTAACATAGCTGGATATGAGGTCAATGCTCAAAAATCATTAGCCTTTGTATACAAAAGCAGCTAACCCACTGAGATAGAAATTTGGAAGTCAGTCACTTTCAAAATAGCACCCCCCCAAATGAAATATCTAGTAATCAGTCTAACAAAGGAGATTAAATATCTCTATTCTGAAAAATACAGAACTCTGAAAAAGGAGATAGAAGAAGATATAAAAAAAATAGAAAGACATACCTTGCTCCTGGGTAGGAAGAACCAATATCATCAAAATGGCTATACTCCACAACTACTATATAGATTCAATGCAACCCCAATTGAACTACCATTAGCCTATTTCAATATCTAGAGAAAAAAATACAGACATTCATAAGACACAGCAAAAGAACTAGAACACCAAAAGCAATTCTAAGCAACATGGACATAGTAGAGGGTATTATGATCCCAAACCTGAAACTATGCTATAAGGTCACTGTGATAAAAACTGCATGGTACTGGCAAAATAACAGACCTGAGGATCAGTGGAGTAGATTAGAAGATCCAGAAACTATTCCAGATACACTGAGTCACCTCATCTTTGACAAAGCAGCCAAAAGTCTTCAATGGAGGAAAGATAGCCTCTTTAACAAATGGTGCTGGAAAGATTTGGGCTTTAACCTGCAAAAGACTAAAGCTAGACCTAGCTCTTTCACCATGTAACAAGCTAAAATCAAAGTGATAAAAGACCTAAATATTAAAAGACATTAAACCTGCTTCAAAATAGGTTAGGTAAAACTCTTGAGGATTTTGGCTTAAGGAAAGATTTGCTGAACAAAACATTTATAGCACAAGAATTAGCAGAAGAAATAAACAAATGGGATATCATTCTATTAAGAAGCTTCTTCACAGCAAAGGAAACCACCAACAGAGCAAAAAGGCAATCAGCAATATAGGAAAGAATGTTTACCAGCTGTTTCTCAGACAAAAGTTTACTATCTAAAATATATAAAGAGTTTTAAAAAATCAGCTCACCCAAATTTAAAGACCCATTTCCAAAATGGGCATCTGAAATGAAAGGACACTTTTACGAGAAATAAGTAAAGAAGTTAAGAAGTGTACGAAAAAAGGCTCAACATCACTGGTCACTTGAGAGATGTAGATGAAAGCAACATTTAGATTTCATCTCACTCCAAAAGGAATGGCTGCTATTTCAAAATGAGCCAGCAACAAATGTTGGCGAGGCTGCGAAGGAGAAGGAACCCTTTTCCACTGTTGGTGGGAATGTAGACTTATACAACTTCTGTGGAGATCAGTGTGGAAATTCCTCAAAAAGCTAGGATTGGTTGTCCCATTTGAGCTAGCCATTACCTTGGTAGGTATACACACAAAACAATGACAAAATTCACATCACAGAGACATATGTGCACCCATGTTTATAGCAGCTCAGTTTGTGATTGCTAACTCTTGGAAACACCCCAAATGTCCATCAACTAGAGATGCATAAGAAGCTCTTTTTTAGAATGGAGTATTATTCTGCCATTAAAAATCACAAGATTATCATTCATACTCAAATGGATGTACCTTGAGGACATCCTCATAAGTGAAATAAACAGGTCATAGATGTGTAAATATCATATATTTTCTTTAGTATGAGAAAATGAAGATGTAAATGAGTTCTAGTATATATACACTTGGTATTGTTAATTGGAAAATAATTAAAAGGAAAAATTTTGTAGGGGTAATTAAAGAGGGGCAAAAGAATGTGACGGCAATCAAGAGAAAAGAAAACAAAACTTATGTATGTAGGGATGGGGATTTGCAGGGTTGGTGGGTGAAGAGGAAAAATGAGAATCAAATTGTGCCATATTCTAGTCAAAACTCTCAATGTTGAATGTAATGATGATGTGTGTTTATAATGTACCAATAAATATTTGAATAAAAAACTAAAATAAAAAATAAAATGAAAAGTTATTAGCCATAATGATTGCATATAGATCTGTGCTTAAAAAACTACATTTTGAAAATATGGATACAAATTACATATCATGATTATGCATAAATGAAATATCCAGAAAAAGTAAATTTATGGAGATAAAGTAAACATTGGTATTTAATTTAGGCTGGGAATTAGAGTGTCTGAGGCTCAATAACTAAAGAAAGGATTTTCTTGACTTTGGAATAATACCGATACTCCAAATTCTGAAAAGTTATTTTCATGGTGTCATAGTGAAAAATTCCATCAAACTGTACATGTTAAATATGTAAATTGTAGTTGTTATAAACAACAAAAACCTAAGCAGCTAACATTTACAGTATTTCCAATCTTTTGAAAAATAACTTCTGATGTGTCAGTAATGTGAAATAGCATTTTTACACTTTTAGTAGAATTTATTTTTCTGATAATAATTAAATGCTTTGATAGCAAATTCTTCTGTTTCAGGAGCTCATTAAATTACTAGTCCAAGGCTGTTGTAGCCAAAATTATAATGAGCAGGCTATTCATAACTTTTGTTTTCTTGTTTAGTAGATTCTTTCCATGCCTTTGTGTTCGTGTTGTTTCTTATGTTTAATTTCTTGATGTGTAATGTCTTCAGATCTTCCACAACATTAGACAGTGCTGTTAATTTCATAAAGTCTCGGCATATCAATTCACATTATTATGTACAAGTTTTAGCTATCCTCACTTCCTCCTACTCTTTCAGAAATGATTGCAGTAGAATAAAAGAACTTTTAAGTATTCACATTGTTTTCTTACTCCCCAATCTCCTCACTTATAACTTTAGAGAAATAAAAATACCAACTGTCATCTAGCTTTTGTTTATAATTTTTATAAACAGCAAGAGAATATTTTTATTATGAAAAAGAATATATATTTTTTCATGAATAGTTTAAGTAGTTTATTTCAAAGGGATGATGTCTATAAAAATTGACTAGAAACTGGTGAATACCTGAGTTAAAACATTTTATTTATTATCATGAAATGCATTTAAAAACTAACGAGTAAAGTGGTGTGAGTGAATTCCAGGTATTTATTTTTCACTTATTTTCATTTCTACTGCCTTTATTCAGGTGGGTTTCTATACTAATTAATTAGCATTTTAATATAAATGTTATATAGAAAATGTTTATATTTTCTTCCCTACACTTAGTACTTAAGAATTGAAGACTACTCAAAGTATGTTATATACCCTTGTTGTTGAAATATCATTAGCGAGAGTGTGAAATCAAAATGATGTACAATAATGAATTCTTTCAGTCAGACTTTCGTAGTATGTACACATCAAAGAAAAAGAAAGGAAAGATTTGAAATAATCTGTTCAGTTTTATTGATGTATTATATATGACAAACATAGTACATAATAAAGAAATGTAACAACTTGATGTTTGGAAATAAACATTGTGAAATTATCAGCACAATAAAATAATTGACATATCTATCATCTTACATATTCAACTTATTTACTTTTATTATTTTAGTTTTTATACTAAGTATACTTATTTTTATGGTAAATACACTTATGATATAAACAGTTTTCCAGTTACAAGTAAATAATATTGTTTCAAAGATTTAACTGTTATAAAATGTGCCACTATAAACATATATCTCTGTGGTATGATGCTTTTAATTCTTTTGGGAATGTACCTAGCATGGGAATTGTACTGTCAAATGGAACCTATAGCCCCAGTTTTTGAGGAATCTCCACACTGAATTCACAGTGGTTGTACCAGTCTGCACTGCAACTGACAATGAAGAAATGTTTATTTTTCCTCACAGCCCCACCAGCATTTTTGCTGGTTTTTTTCTTGATAGCCATTCTTTGCAGAGTAAGATAGAATCTCAGAGTTGTTTTTATCTGCATCGCTCAAATAACCAGTGATGTTGAACATTTCCTTATGTTTCTTTGCTGCCTTTACTTCTTCATATGAAAAATGTCTGTTCACTTCAGATGCTCATTTTTGAAGTTGGTCTTTAAATTTTGGGGAGGCTTTCTAAAAAAGTTTTTTATATATTCTACATAGTAGTGCTTTATCTAAGGCACAGCTGGTAAAAACTTTTCCCATATTTTAGGTTGTCTTTTCCATCTGCTGGTGGATGTCTCAGCACTGCACTCAGACTTTCTATTTCTGTGAAGAAGCTTTTTAATACTATGAGTGCTTGATTCTAAGTGCTAGTTCCTGTGCTACTGAAGTTTTGTTCATTAAGTCTATTCCTGTTCCAATCAATGTTCTCAATAGTTCTATCTAACCTATTTTCCAGTAAGTGTAATGTTTGTGTTTTGTTATTTAGATGTTCCATTCATTTCAATTTTAGTTCTGTGCATGGTGAGAGATATGGATCTAATTTTAATCTTTGACAAGTTGAAAGCCAGTTTTATCTGCCCTGTTTATTAAAGAATCTATCCACTGGAGACTGGATAAAGAAGATATGTGGTTTTGAAAAAAATAAAATGGAGTACTACTTGGCAAAAAAGAATGATACATTAAAAACATTTATAGCTAAATGGCTGCACATTTAAGTCTTATTCTTTTTTTGTTGTTGTTCTTGTTGTTTAAATAGGGTCTCACTTGTAATTCAGGCCAACCCTGAGCTCACTATGTAGCCCAAGTGAGTTTCAAACTCAGAGCAGTCCTCCTGCCTCTGCCTGCTGAGTTCTAGGATTGCAAGCTTGAGCCACCATGCCCAGCACTGTGGTATGTGGTACTGATAACTGGTGGGCATGAGTCTCCATTCCTCGCATTGTTGTATGTGGTTACTGGGAATAAAACCTGGGCCCTTGTACCTGCAAGGCAGGCACCGGAACCACTGAGCTAAATCCCTGACCCTGAAGTCCTACTCTTAACTGAAATAAGTAGGATTACTCATGTGTAAATATCTAATTGATTCTCTGGTATGAGAAACTGTAAAAGGAAAAATAGAAATAAAAATTGTTTATAGAGGGGTAGTATGTTGAAGAGAGGACAGGACAATACAATAGGAAAAAAATAAGAATCAAGATTTATTATGTACAAGTACAGAATGGCAATGAGGAATGTGATCATAGTGTATCAACAAACTCAATTATTTAAAAAAAAGAGTAAATGAGGACAAAATGTATAAGAGATGATATAAAATACGAAATAAAAGTTCAAAAACATAGAAGTAGAGAGGGAGAGTGAGGGAGGGAAAGAAGGAAAGAAAAACAAATATGACTGACTTTTCACATGACCATTGCACAAAAGGAGTCCAACTGACTGCCTCTTGATGGTAAATGCTGCAGTGCTGAGACTTAGACAGGACCATTGTGAGCAGCACTGTCCCAACCTCTGCAAAGTTTGTTGCTCTGACTTCTGTCAGGACAACCACTACAGGAAGAGGAGGAGTCCAAGAGCCTGCATCTAGGCAAGAAATGCTGCAGTTGTGAGGACTTTCACAGAAGCCTAGGTGCCAATTATATGGGAAGGACAGCCCAAAAAGTAATCATTTTCTTAAGGATTATAAATATTAGCAGGGAAGTTACTTGTAATAAACAGTTTACAGACATTAACTCAGGAATTAAATAAAAAATATTAACAACAGCAGGAGAGAGAGAGAGAGAGAGAGAGACCTTAAAAAAAATTCTAAACCCAGAATTCCAGATCTTCAGTTAGGAACCAATGAAATGAACCAACCTGTAACACAACCACCTGAATTCCTAGCAACATAAAAAGATGTTTAAAAAGTGAAATGAGAGATAATATCTCAGATGACAGCAGAGATGATGATCATGGTGATAAAAAATATAGAGAGAGAATCTCAGGAACATGATGGGGTCCCAGCATAGAAAACAAATGAGATCCAATAAACAGGTGCAAACAAAAATTCAACGGATGAAAGCTAGTGAATCTAAAGATAGAATTACAGGCATAGAAGACAGGATTGCAGTTAGTGACCATGAAAGGGAAGATTCATTAAAAATAGTAAAGGACTATGAGAAATCAATCCAGCAGCTGCTAGACAATGCAAAGAACAACAACATAAGACTAATTGGAGTTAACAAAGAAACAAGTGACAGTGCAAATGACATTTAAAAAAATAAAAACCCAAAGACTTCACAGATGCAGTGTCAGAAATCTTCCAAAAAAAGAGAAAAGAATTTGACACAGAGATAAGTGAGCCATACAGTACTCTTACTAACCAAGATTTACAAAACAAACAAACAAAATAAAACAATGAAACCTAGATATATAATAGTCAAAATATCGGAATCTCAACAGAAAAATGAAATATTGAAAGTGAAGACATGAATCACATACAAAGGAAAGCCCATCATAATTACAGCAGATTCTTCAGTACAAACCCTCAAGAAGGAAAACATGGAATGAAGTATTCCAAACTCTAAAAGAAAACCTCCAACATAGATCAATACATCCCACAAAACTTTTTTTCAAAATCGACAGGAAAATGAGACACTTTCATGACAAGGAACACCTGAGAAACTTCATGAATACTAAAACTGTGTTACACAAAAATACTACACATAGACTTAGAAAAAGACAACGAGGCTCACAACTCCATGAGGCCTAGAGAGTGAAGCCACTAGAGAAAACAAGCAATTAAATGGTGGAGAAAGGGGAATAATAGTGATAAAAGAGCCAATTATAGGACAACATTGAGACAAGACTGAGACGACACATGTCAGTTGTAACTATCAATTTTTATTTTTATTTATTTATTTATTTATTTTTTAGGTCTTTTGAGACAAGGTCTTGCTTTGTGGTTCAGGCTGGCCCTGAGCTCAGCCTCAAACTCACATCCCAGCAATCCTCCTGCCTCTGCCTCCCTAGTGCTGGGATTACAGGCATGAGCCACCATGCCTGGCACTGTGGTATGCGGTACTGATTGCTGCTGAGCATTAGTCTCCACACCCAGTATAGGTGTGTGGTTACTGGGGATCGAACCCAGGTCCTTGTGCTTGCAAGACAGGCGCCAGAACCACTGAGCTAAATCCCCAGCCTGATCAATGTTAATGGCCTCAAGGCACCAATTAATAGAAATAGACTGAAAGAATGGGTCAAGAAGCAAGATCTAACAATATGCACCATTCAAGGACCAAACAATACAATAAGAAACCTGTACACTACAAGTAAAAGGATGGGAAACAATGTTCCATGTGATAGGAAAGTGCAAAAAGGCAGAAGTTGCTATCTTACTTTTTCATTGTTTACATTAAGATATAATTCATACTTTACATCCTATGAGTTTTTCCAAATGTTTAATCACAAGCATCTATCATCAGAGTATCTTACAAAATAATGTCTTTTTTTCTTGACAACGTAGATTTAAAACCTACACTAATTAAGAGATACAAAGAAGGTCACTGTGTTGTTGCACAGAGATCAATTCAAGAGGAAGAGAGGACAGTCATAAATATATGTTCAGCAAATATAAGTGCACCACAAATTTATATAAAAGAGACATTAATTGACATATTACAGTAACATATGTGCACCCATATTTATAGCAGCTCAGTTTGTAATAGCTAAACTTGGTTTGCAAGTGCAAGTTCCCAGGATTGATTCTTGATAACCACATACAACAATGTTGGACCTGGTGGCTCACACCTGTAATCTCAGCACTCAGGAGGCAGAGGCAGGAGGATTGCTGAGTTGAAGGCTGAGTTCAGGTTCAGGACCAGCCTGAAGTACAAAGTGAGACCTTGTCTCAAAAAACTAAAATTAAAAAAAAAGATATGTAATATTCCTCAGCCATAATAAGTGATAAAGACCTTTTTACTTGAATGGAGGTACATTGAGATCATACTCATAAGTGAAATAAATAGAACACAGAAGTATAAATGCTATATCATTTTTCAAGTCTGAGAAACTAAAGGTCAAAATTACATCTAGAATATATAATAAGTATTGTGAAATAGGAAAGAGATTATTAAAAGGAAAAGGAAGATTATGTACAGAAGAGAAAAAAATTTGATGGTAAAAATTTAAAAAATGGAAATGAGACTTCTACATAGAGAAGATGGGGGTGATAGAGCAGGCAGAGGGTTAGGAAAAATGAGAATGAATATACACATAACATACAGGTACAAATTTTCAATGTTGAATGTGACTGTAATGTATATCTAAAATGTACTACTAAATTAATTAACTAAAATAATGAATATTAAAAGAAGAAAAAAAGAAACAAAGTTTTTGTAATTTGGGGGACTTGGAGGGAAAATAGAACCCGATATATCATGTTTAAAAAAGGTGGGTGTGTAACAGATTGCCAGACTAAAAAAAATCTTTGTGGAAATTTGTAACTCAATTTGGCCCAAATATTATTAAACATCATTTTTAAATTTTATTTTGTGGAGAGAATCAGAAAACATTTCTTGAGTTACTGGGACAGTATCTAATACTTAATTAAGAATATATGATTTTTGTAATTTCTAAATTTTGATAATGGATTTGTACTTTTATTAAAAGTAGAAGCAAGGCATGAGAGAGAATAAGGAAAGATAAATTTATGGACCTGCTACAGTAGGGATAAGGTGCATATGCCCTACACCGGATGTTGGCAATTAACTGATTGTATTCTTGGCTTCAGCATGAATAGGAATAGGCCCAAATAGCAGCTTGGCAACTCGGGTTTATCCTGATATTCACTTCAAGTCGATCTTTCTCTTTGGTGAAGATTTGTATTTGTTGATAGTGTAGAGATGTATTTTTAGTCAAGCTTGGAATCTTTAAACTGTGATATAAAAAATGACCTCCAGTTACCTTCTCCTCCTTTTTTCTATTTTGCCATGATAACTACTCAAGTACAGAGGCTGTTGTTTTACTCTGGGTTTCCCCTCACCATTATCTGTTCTAGATATTTAATGGCTAAAAGTGAACCTTAACATCTTCTGTTAGAGAAAAAAAAATAGAGTATGGTGAATTACAATTGCTACACTATATAGCAGATATCCAGAATTTTTCACTCCGAAATATAAACCAAGGCCTATATTTTACCATGGAAGTGGCTTATTTAGGGAAGAATTATAATATAATAGCTCATGTTTGGAAGAAAAATGAGAAAAGTCCTGAGGCCAGAAAGTTGATAGTATTGAGATGCCGGCTAATTCTTTTTGTTAATGAACTGATAGAGTAAAATTTAATATCTTGGGCAAGGATTTGTTAGAAAGGCAAAACTGGAAAAAAGAAAAGCCACTCAAAGATTGACAGTGAACCACTCTTTGGTAGCTAACCGTTGTTCTATTTGTTCTCTATATTCCTCTAAAGTCTTCATTTGACCTTTCTTTTGCATATTTGAACCATGTTATTCATGATAATTTAAAGAACAAAGCCAAAGCCAAAGATACATTGCTCCAGCACAGCATTCAAGCAGTTTGGAGCTTTGCAGACAGATTTTCTTCCTTCTGTTTTTTCATCCAGACAGGCAAGCCCTCCAGGTGGTACCACCATCAGCGTGGATCTGCCCTCTTTGGTTCCCTAGCCTATTATCAACTATGTCAGTAAACCTCTCTGCAGTCTCACCCTGTGAGGTGCTACAGTACTGTGCTGGGCAATTGATAACCATGATTAATGGTAAAAATATATATTTATATTATATTGCTATTACTATTATTATTACTATTATTATTATTACTATTATTTATTATGTCAATAAACACCTCTGCAGTCTCACCATGCGAGGTGCTAGAGTACTGTGCTAGGCATTTGACAATGGTGATTAATGGTAACAATATATATTTACATAATATTACTGTTACATAATGTGGAATTTGAGTTAAGCATAATGAAAACTGACCTAGAAAAATAATTGGACTATTTATGATTTAAAACATGCCATGCTGCTACTCTTTCTCAACCATTAGTCAGGCTGTACAAACTGGGGAGTCCCTGACAGCATGAGATCCATCAATCATTTCTGTTGGTGTCAAATGTGATAATAAAGAAGAACCCGGATGGCAAAGTTAAAGGTCTTGGTCATAGTCAGAATAAATGAAGCCCCGACCTTTGCTGTAGGCTCAGAGGATTTCACATATTTCTAAGAACATGGCTCCAGATAGTGACTATTGATTGTCCTCAATAAAAATAATATTTCCTAGTGTTAGCCTGTATAATACACCTAACTATGAAAAACAGACATTTAAAAAGTATGTAATTGTCTTTGCAATGGTTATAAAGAAGTTTTTCCAATCTAATTATTCAAGGTTACCAGAGATTTTAATGAATGATGGGTTTGTATGCAATTCAGTTATTTCTTAATTTATGAAATATTATGTTGATTTGCTAAATCAAATACTCAATGGAATGTAAGAGCAGAAGCTTTTTTCTTTATTGTTATCATTTTCAATGTTTATAATAATTCTTGAAAATAATAGTTTTATAAAATAAAAACATACATTAATAAATTATAGTATAATCCAATTATGTAAAAGAAATATTGTCTAGATAATTCAAATAATGTGGTAATTATTGAATTCCCCTGAGCAAAAGCATTGCCTTAAAATATAAAATGATGAATATGTAGCACCTTACTAACGTAACAGTGAAAAATAAGGGCTATGTGTTTGATTTCTACTCAATATTACTATGCACTTTTTATTCTTGAATTTATTTATTCATTTATTATTAAATTATCTTTATTGGTACATTATGAATGCACATCATAATTGCATTCAATGTTAAGCGTTTGTACAGAATATGACATAACTTGGTTCACATTTTTCCCTTTTCCCCCTGCCCTGCACCCCCCATTCACACAATCTTTGTTTTCTTTTTTTACTACCACATTCATTTTCCCCTCGTTATTTACCCTTACACTCTTTCCTTTTAAATATTTTCTACTTCACAAAATCAACTATACATACTAAAATTAATTTAAAACTTTATTTTCTCATACCAGAGAAAAGATATGATATTTACACATCTGTAACCTGTTTATTTCACTTATAAGGACATCTTCAAGGTACATCCATTTGAGTATAAATGAATTAATCTTACCATTTTTAATGGCAGAGTAATACTCCATTCTTTAAAAGAACCATATCTTCTCTATCCAGTCTCCAGTTGATGGACATCTGGGTTGTTTTCAAGACTTAGCAATCACAAAGTGAGCTGCTATAAACATGGGTGCACATATGTCTCTGCGATGTGAATTTTTTCATTGTTTTGTGTATATATCTAGCAGGGGAATGGCCAGATCAAATGGGACATCCAATCCTTGTTTTTTGAGGAATCTCCACAGACATTGTACCAGTCTACATTCCCACCAGTAGTGGAAAAGAGTTCCTTTTTTTCCAGAGCCTCGCCTACATTTGTTGCTGGCTAATTCTGAAATGGCAGCCATTCTTTGTGGAGTTAGATGAAATCTCAGTGTTGTTTTCATCTACATCTCTCGAATGACTAATTATTTTGAGCATTTCTTCATATACTTCTTAGCTGCTCTTACTTCTTCCTCTGAAAACTCTATTCATTTAAGATGTCCATTTTTGAATTGGGTCTTTAAATTTGGGTGAGCTGATTTTTTTAACCTCTTTATATATTCTAGATAGTAGCCCTTTGCCTGAGGAACAGGTGGTAAAGATTTTTACCACATTATTGGCTGCCTTTTTGCACTGTTGGTGGTATCCTCTGCTGTGCAGAAGCTTTTTAAAAGAATGAGGTCCCATTTGTGGATTTCTTCTGCCAATTCCGGTGCTATAGAGGTTTTGTTCAAGATGTCTTTCCCTAAGCCAATATCTTCCAGACTTTTACCTAACCTATTTTGCAGCAGGTACAGAGTGTCTGTTTTAATATGTAGGTCTCTTATCAACTTGATTTTAGCTTGATACACTGTCAAAGAGCTAGGTCTAGTTTTAGTCTTTGGCAGGTTGTAGCCCAGTTTTTCCAGCACCATTTGTTAAAGAGGCTATCTTTCCTCCATTGAGGAATTTTGGCTCTTTGTCAAAGATTAGCACCTCTACTCTGAAAACTACAGCACTCTGAAAAAGGAGATAGAAGATGACATCAAAAAATGGAAAGATGTACCTTGCTCCTGGGTAGGAAGAACCAACATCATCAAAATGGCTATACTTCTCAAACTACTATACAGATTCAACGCAATTCCCATTGAAATCCCTACAGCATATTTCACAGATCTAGAGAAAAATATCCAAACTTTCATCTGGAACCATAAAAGACCTAGAATAGCAAAAGCAATTCTAAGCAACAGGGACGTTGGTGGGGCGTATTACAACCCTGAACCTGAAACTATACTATAAAGCCACTGTGATAAAAACTGCTTAGTACTGGCAAAGTAACAGACCTGAGTATCAATGGAGTAGATTAGAAGATCCAGAAACTACTCCAGATACACTGAGCCACCTCATCTATTTTTGAATTTATATAAAAATGTATCTTTTGCTTTCCATAAATCGAAGGACTGTTTATTGATTTCAATATCTGCAGTTCAAGAACTTCAATCATGAAAACATAATTTCATTGTTTACTTGAGAAAGTCTCTGTTACTATGGGGAGCCATTTTAAGTACATTGTACTATATATTTTCAAATTGTTAAATTAAAAAAATATCTTTCACTATTTCTCCTCTCAGAAAATAAACTTTATCAACTCTGGGAAGAAAGCATTTGTTTAGAGCCCCTTCTCTCTTTAGATGAGTTCAAAAGGTTGTAGAATGAGTAAAGTTGCTTACTGTAGGAAGGTCAGAATCATTTTTTCAATACACATATTTATTTTCAAAATGTTTTATGCTAAGTAGTTGTACTTGGAGTTGTATAGAAACTCATGCTAATTTTTTTCTTTCTTCTTTGAATAAACAAGGTTAGTAAAGACAGGGTTTCCTAATAGTCACTGTCTATAACTTTGTTACATCCATCCAAGTGCTGAAATTCTTTTCTCTTTATTGCATTCCTAGAGGAATGAGTGCCATATCATATTCATGGGAAAAAGGAGGGAGAGTGGCTAGAACAAAACTGCTGCCTCACTTCACAATCTCTGTTTGAAGAGTTCACATGTTTCATGCACACTTGTGCTTAGCCCTTATTGTATGCATAACAAAGTTACTTATCGACACAGTTTAATATGTTCGTGGTTAGATTTAGTCTGAAGTAATTTTAAATTATCATTAATTGTAAAGTGAGATCTAAATGAGATCTTATTGTTAACTTTTTTTGGTTAGCAATGTATCTTCCAAATATTGAAGATGATTCTGAAGATCTGATATACTCAAGGGAGTGCCCATTCATAAATGCAGCCATAATCCTTATGACATCAGAGAAGTATCTCCAGACAGATGATTATTCAGAGGTGATGCTCCTGTGCTGGGTGAAAAACCAAATGCTGTCTAATATTCTTTCTTATTAGATAATCCTACATGATAAACATTGTGGGAAGTACACTAGGAGAAGAAGCATAATTTTTTCTGCACATCATAAACCCAAGGATTGTGTTTAAAAGCAAATGCCTACTTTGAGACATTTAATTTTAGATTAATCTGCTAGCAGAAGAAACTAAGTTTAAATTTATCAGCTTTTTCCCTATTGGCAACCACAATTACTAATTTATATCACACAATCTAGGTCTAAAACTAAATTCAAAGTGACTAGAATTAAAAATTGAATTTTATCACATAAAATCATCCAAGTATATTGTTGGAATGAGAATAATCCTAAAATTGTTGATTGAATCACCCTTCTACAGTGTTATATGATGGTTCTTGTTACATTTTTAGTAATTAAGAGTGATCAAACTGCTCTTAGAAAATTTCATCAGATTTGCTTGAGTAAAAAATGTGTTTTAGACATGAAATGTTTACCATGTAACTGTATCTTCAACTTGGAGTTTTAGGAAGAGATTTGATAAAATATGCATTATCTTTTAAGAGCCACCTCACAATAAAGAAAGGATCATGATTTTTGTCTCCTCTATTTTGATGTCATTATTTTTAATGTCTGGGGTTCAGGTTATAAACCACGGTCACACCCAGTATCTAGATGGTTATTTTAGAACTTTGTTCCATGACAAACAAGCAATAGAAAAAGACAGCATCTCTTGATCTCACATTTTCAACTTCAAAAGCATAGGCAGACAGGATTACCAACTTGATGTCCTTCACATAGACACCAAGCTAGGTATAAGATACGTGAACACTGAAATCTAACCAACTTTTATTTCTAGCTTAACTATGATGAAAAGTTGCTTCCTGCTGGTAGAGTTCTTGAGTCCAATTTCAAGCTTTGTGTAAATGTGAAGTAAAGCTTTGATCACTAACTTGTTTAGGGATTGATGACAAAGTGAGTGAAAAGAAAATAGAGAGCAGTAGTTTTTGCAACCAGCTGAAGAAGTCCAATATGTGTGATAATAGATTAGAAACTTTGTCTTCCAATACATTCCAAATCTGACCAACAATCAAAATAAGAGAAGCTGCTGGATTAGTAGATATTTCATCACAGCGGTTGAAGCAGACACCATACTTAATGTTCCATCGAAATGCCTGTGGTGATGCCAAATAATCCAGAGAGAGAGAGAGAGAGAGATTATATATACATATATATTATATATATACATTATATATATACATATATATATACATATATATTATATATATACATTATATATATATATATACACACACATACATATATATATATATACACACACATATATATATATATACACACACACATATATATGAATTACATAGTGTTATAATTAGGAAATTGACAAAAGATGTCATAATCCAGCCTCGCAAACACTGTGAGAATCCCTTTCTCACAAATGCACCTCTGGATGGACCAAAGCTGAGATGTTCAACAATGTATGAGATAAACTGTGATTCTTGTTTTGACTTCAAGAATCTTTCTCTTCAATGTCTATGTAATTGATTAAAATACCTCACTTTTATCTAACAGCTATTAAAAGATCTAAGAAACTTGTAGTCTTGTAACTATGATAAAGTAAGTTTAAATGAATTTATCATTCTTCAAAAGTGGTTTGAGATATTTCACATCACTAAGGAGTTTCCTGAGGATGTAGTCAAACTTTAAAATGGGGCAAAAGCTATGAAACATGCTCAGTAGGTTTCTCACTCATCTTGGTGTCATTCCTAGCTTACTCAGT
>PVIR01028391.1:0-22027 GCA_004026965.1 Petromus typicus | reverse complement strand
TAACAATACTGGGTGTGGAGACCCACACCCAGCAGCAGCCAGTACCACATACCACAGTGCCGGGCGTGGTGGCTCACGCCTGTAATCCCAGCACTCGGGAGGCAGAGGCAGGAGGATTGTGATGTGAGTTGGAGGCTGAGCTCAGGGCCAGCCTGAACCACAAAGCGAGACCCTGTCTCAAAAAAAAAAAAAAAAAAAATTAGATTACTCAAAATAAAAGGCTCATTTAAGAAATGGGCAAGTAAAATGAACAGACATGTCTCAGAAAATTAAAAGGGCAAAGAAATATATAAAAAATGTTTAACAGCTCTGCCCAAAACTGCTAACAAATTAAAACAACATCCAGATGGGCCCAGGATTTAGCTCAGTGGTTCCGGCTCCTGTCTTGCAAGTGCAAGGACCCGGGTTCGATCCCCAGTTAACCACATATAATACTGGGTGTGGAGACTCAGGCCCAGTAGCAATCAGTACCACACACCACAGTGCCGGGCGTGGTGCCTCACGCCTGTCATCCCAGCACTCAGGAGGCAGAGGCAGGAGGATTGCTGTGAGGTGAGTTTGAGGCTGAGCTCAGGGCCAGCCTGAACCACAAAGTGAGACCCTGTCTCAAAAAACAAACAAACAACAACAACAAAAAAAAACACCCAGACAGCAAGGAGAGATAGGGAGGGGGAGAAGAAGCAAGGATATTAATGATATGTCAGGCACAAGGGATAACTACCCAGAATGAATATAAATATCATGTCAAAAACATGTACTAATAAAATACAAAAAAAGCGAAAATATAATTTAATAGGACACCATATATGTTTATTCCTAAATCAAGAAGGAAGAAAGAAGGAGTCTCATTAAAACACCTATGAGAAGGAGAAAGGAGGCCACACTGCTTTTGCGGGTGATCCAGCAGCACAAACGGGAGAACGACAGCGCCAGGGCAGCGGTGCCCCCCGCAGTGCTGACACCGCGGTCCCCACATTTCTCACTGAGCCTCTGCTTCCACTTGTGCCCTTGCAGGAACCCGTCATTATCCAACAGCCGCTTCTATCTTTTAAAAATGTAAATCAGATTACATTACTACACTGCTTCAAATCTTTTCTAAAGAATTCTTAGTGTATTAAGGGAAAATAAAGAAGGGAGAGGAAAAAATTTGATGATAAAAACGAAAACAAAGCTTATGTATATATGAGTTTGGAGGGCAGGAGAATGAGGAAAAAAATGAGAATCAAGATATATCACGTACAGGTACAAATTCTCAACGCTGAATGTGATTGTGATGTGTATTTACAATATACCAATAAACTTAATAAAAGAAAAAAAAATCCAGCCACATGTGGCTCAGATATGGCTCACACCTATAATCCCAGCACTTGGGAGGCTGAGGCAGGAGGATCACTACAAGTGTGAGGCCAGCCTGGACTGCACAGTGAGTTCAGAACCAGCCTGAACTACATAGCAAGACTCTGTATCAAAAAACCAAAACAAACAAAATCAAACCAAACAAATAAATACAGTCGGCAGCAATCTGACCCTAGAAATCGCACAACACATCACACTGATGCTTTCTTTTGGCATCATGCTGATCAGACCGAACTGAGTAACAGGGAGCTAAACATGGGAAACGGCTGCACCCTGCAGAGTGAAAGAAGAATGTCACAAAGATTGGGGACAGACCCACCACTGCTCTTCAGGGGGGGAGTAAATGTGCCCTGAAGGTAAAAGACACAAGGCACAAGCCCCAGCTGACGAGTCACGATGCAGCCCTGGGACTCAGAGCAAGACTGCCATCCAGCCATCGCCCTGCTAGGTATATACACAAAAGAATTAAAAGACTCATATCACAGTGACATATGTGCACCCATGTTTATAGCAGCTCAGTTTGTGATTGCTACATCTTGGAAACAACCCAAGTGTCCATCAACTGGAGACTGGATAAAAAAGCTGTGGTTCTTCTACAGAATGGAGTATTACTCTGCCATAAAAAATGTTTGAATCATTTCTACTTAAATGGACATACCTTGAGGATATCCTCATCAGTGAAATAAATAGGTCACAGGTAGGTACATATCACATCTTTTATCTGGTATGAGAAAGATGTAAATGAGTCCTAGAATTGTGTGTTATATATTGTAAAATAGAAAATGCTCAAAAAAATAGGGTGAAGGGGGAAAAATAATGAGATTATAACAAAAAAGAAAGGAAACAAATTTTATGTATATGGGGGGGGTGGTAGGGTGGGTAGGGCTACGGGAAAAAATAAGAATTAAGTCGTGTCTTATACTGGTACAAATCCCCATTATGGAGTGCAATCATGATGCGTATATGTAATGTACTAATAAAGATTTTAATAAATAAATTTTTTTTAAAAAAGACCGCCATCCGGAGCAGACACGTACAGAATGTGCATTTGGAGAAACCATCCCTGACAGGGCATGGGGCCCTGACAGAGGCAGCTCACTTGGCCATGGGCTACATAAGAGTTTCAGATATCTGAAACTGTCCATTATGAAGTGGTGTTGTGGGATTCGTCAAGTCTCAAAGTTGAATGCACCCAGAATTGCTACACTGTAAATTGGAAATGATCCTTTTAGGGTCAAGGTACACCAACAGGTTGTCTCACCTCTCAGGTCACCTGGGAGTGGCTCAGGTGTGCCTCCCCCAACTTTCTGTGCCACATTGTGGGGATGAGGGTCCTTAAGACCAGCCAAGGGAAGAAGATATTCTAGTCTGGCTCATGAATGGGCTGATACAAAAGTGGCCATGAAACTTGGAGGTGGAAAATTTTCCCAACAGAGAGGCTGAAAGTGACACATGGGGGCCGGGGAGTTAGCTCAGTGGTTCCGGCGCTTGTCTTGCAAGCGCAAGGGCCCGGATTCGATTCCCCGGTAACCACATAACAATACTGGGCGTGGAGACCCACACCCAGCAGCAATCAGTACCACATACCACAGTGCCGGGCGTGGTGGCTCACGCCTGTCATCCCAGCACTCGGGAGGCAGAGGCAGGAGGATTGCTGTGATGTGAGTTTGAGGCTGAGCTCAGGGCCAGCCTAAAGTACAGAGTGAGACCCTGTCTCAAAAAAACCTAAAAAAAAAAAAAAAAAGAAAGTGACACATGGAGTCATCCATTCTATATAAAGGGAAAGAGGTCAAAGAAGGCCAGAGAGAGATTTGGGGGCGGAGCCCATGGCCGGTTTATCTGACGAGTGGCCTGGCAGCTCAGAGAGGGAGAGGCCGGGAGAGACATACGTGGATGGACGAATGGGAGTAGGCACCGAGAGAAAACGTGTGCACAACGTTTTAATGTTCACATATCCTCTGTGGAGGGGACACCAAGGAACCAAGCAGATATGACTCCCAATGCAAGAGGGGCGCATGTGTGCAGTCACCTTGGTAACAAAGGAGGAGGCTCCGAGCTATAGAGGCCAAACACCAAGGAGCCCACCTTACCACGCCGGATCTCACTACTGCTGCCTTCCATGCTCAGCTGGAAAGCAACAAAGACCTGCCTGAGCCTACAGGCTAAAGGATAAACCTCTCACAAATTTTATGTTAAAGTCCTAATCCCCAGTATGTCAGAACATGACTGCACTCAGGGAACCCTGCTAATACGTTTTCTCTTTGACTTACAGCCTTAAGAGCCACAAGAGAACAAGAGCCAGTCATTTAAACCACTTTGCAAGTTCTTGTTACTGTAGCCCAAGGTGCCTAACATATCCCTCCATGTGGCATTGTTCTGGGATGAGATTTGGCTGCTTGACAGCAAATTGTCTGCACTGCGCTCCTTCCGTCCTGGGAGGGCCATCAGTCTGTCCCTGTGGAAAGAGGTAATTGTTCCCCCACGAGTTTGAGTCCACCTTTCTTGCTTACAGATCCTCAGGGCCTAGAGAAAGGCTAGTCCATTCGAGATAGCACCCACCCTGGGGACCTTGCGTCGGTCCATGAACACGGACTCCACTAGCCGCACCGCCCCAAAGCACGCCAGCCAGCTAGTGAGCCTCGCAGAGTGCTGGGATGTCCTCCTACGGGCACAGAGGACGGACGGGCGCTCTGCGTCAGGATCCACCGGAGGCATCAAAGCAGAGATCTCAGTAGTGTCCCCGTGACAACACACTACGTCACAGCAGGATAAAGCCACCGGCCAGTGAACCGAGCCCTGAGAGCCGAACGACCCCATGTATCATCACTCCTGATGACTCACGGAGGGACTTTGTACTTCCTGCCCCACAACTCTGGCTTCTACAGGGTGAGAGGTCACGGCTCTAAAAGGGAGAGCATTCTGCCAAATGACACAGCCAGGGCCGCAGTGAAACATCAGCCCCAGCTGCTGCTGGGGACTTTGGGCTCTCTGTAGCTAAGGGCTGGCTGGCAGGAGGTCCACCCGGCAGCGCGGATGGATTCTGATCAGCAAGACGAAGAACACTGCACCCAGGGGCGGTGTGGAGGCACGCTCGTGGGACGCGGTGACACCGACACAGGCACAATCAGCCCATGAGAAGGTTGCAGCTCTGACCTCGAGAATGAGGCTTTCAGTCCCACAAAGATACGCGATGGTTCGAGATGGGAAATGAACGAGGAGAGCAAGGACGGGGTAGAGAAGCCCCAGCGCATGCGCCGAAACCTTCTGCCTCTGACTGGTTCTAATTTCCATCCAAGGAAAAGATAGATACTTGTGTAAATCAAGGAGGAGCTGTTTTCCAGAGTCTATGTGACCTATCAGGTGAGGTCGTTGAAGACACAGGGACACAGGTGTCTCTTTAGGAATGAACCCGCTGCGAGGCCTGCAGTTAGTTGACCTCCCTGGCCACGCCATCGTTATGGTCCCCGCAGGGCCCTTGAGCCGGCCTCACTTTCCTCAAGCTGCTTCTAGCCGGTGACAGCGAACATGGCATAAATACTAGATGTAGCTCATTTCTAACCACATGCTCCTCTTCCTGTGCCACAAGCCCTGCCGGACCTGCCAACCGGGTCTCCGAAGGGCACTGTGGTCTGGAGCGCTTCCGGCTGGAGCTTCCTTCCTTGGCCTCTTCCTTCACAGGGCTCCCAACTTCCGTGCAGTCTGGAGCCTCTCCCTGTGCAGCCCTGCTTGTGTCTCATTTGCTTATTTCTCACCGAAGCTACACCCAGTAAATCCATGGTGGATCCAAAGCCACAAGGGTACCGGCTTCCTCAAGTGCCGAGACTGACACACCAGCCCTCCCCAGGGGTATGGGCAAGGGTGTGTGGCTTTGAAGAAAAGAATCAAGACAGAGGGTCCACAGAGGGTCCAGACTGTACTGCCTAAAGAATGAACAGGAATGGCCAATGTTCTCTTGCTGCTCTGAAAACAGACAAGCCCTGCAAAGCGCAGAAAAGAAGGAGAAGTGGGCCCTTTTCTCTCCCCTTTATAACTGTCTTACCATATCTCCGGTCTCCGAGGAAAAAGCAACTTGGGTTCGGTCTCTGAATCTTCCATTCCTTAATTAACTCCTGGGTGGATCTCACTGAATCTTGCAACATAAAGCAGCGATACACTGATAACTCCCAAATTTACATGACAGGTTACCAAAATTAAAAACTCTCATGCTTCAAAGTAAGGGAAAAGAGTAGGTAATCCCAGCCGCTCAGGATGCTGAGGCAGGAGGGTCGCAAGTTCATCCTAGACTGAGTAACGTCATTAAAAGATATAAAAGGAAGAGACATTAGACAGAAAAGGAAAAAGTACTTATGACTCATATTCAGAGAGGAACTTACACCCACAGGATAGGAAGAACTCTTACCACTGAACAATAAAAAGACAAATAACCCAAACTTCAAACTAGGTGAAGAAATTTGAATATATTTTTCCAAAGTGAATATACAAGAGTCCAACAAGACACATGAAAAATTCTCTATTTCATCAGTCATAAGGAAAATGCAAATAAAAACCAGGATGAGAGAACACTTCACACTCACTAGAAGGCTACATTTAAAAAGGCAGGCCATCTTGGCAGGACGGTGCACACCTGTAACCCCAGCCCTCTGGCTGGCTGTGCCAGGAAGACCACAAGTTCAAGACCAGCCCGGACAGTTTAGTGATTCATGAGACCTCATCTTAAAATTCAAATAAAGGAAGACTCAAGCCATAGCACTGAAAAAAAAGAAATTTAAGACTTGTTAAAATATCAGGATTATGTTAAAGTATCAGAAACTTATGATGAAAATATAAAATGGTACAGCCGTTTCAGAAAAGTTTGGGAGTTCCTGAAAATGTTAAACACAGTTACCCTATGACCCAGCATTCCACACCCAAGTACACCCAGGAGGATTGGAAACAATGTTCACATAAAAACTTATACTTAAATAGTCACAACAGCATTACTCATAGTAGACCTAAGAGCAAACAACCCAAAGATCTGTCGACTAATGAATGTATAAACAAAATACGGTGCATCCATACAATGGAATACTATTAGGCGATACAAAGGAATGGAGTACTGATACTCATTGGTGAGCCCTGAGAACATTGGGCTCAGTGAAAGAACTCAGAAAGGGAAGGAAGGTCATATATTGCATGATTCCATTTTTTAATGAAATGTCCATAAAAGGCAAACGAAGAGAGAAAGAAAGATTAGTAGGTACCAGGAATTTGGGGGGAAAGAAGACTGGGCAGTGACTGCTAATAGGTATGGGATTTTTTTCTGGGGTGATGAAAGTTTTCTGAAATTAGATACTGATGCCTGTTGCACAAGTTTGCAAATAATATTCTGAAGCCTCACAACTCGTACATTATATGAGGGTAAATTTATGGTATGCAAATTATGTCTCAATAAAACTTTTCTTTTAAAAAAAGAATCATAGGAATGAGAAAAAAATATTTATAAGTCAATAAACCCTGCCCGTTCTTTCCCTCAACTCCAGATGGGCATGTGTAACTTGCTACTTGAAATTTCCACTTGGATGCTTAAGAGGCATTAAAACTTTATGTCCCAAACTGAACCTCTGAGCTCAATATCCCCTCGCCCATATTTTTTTCTCCTCTAGTTTTCCTCATTCCACATCACAAGAAATGTCAAATATCACACATCCATTGCTCCAGTGTATTAGGTTTCACCAGAGGAACAGATTTCATATAAATACAGACAGAATTCTATAAAGGCGTTACAGGAGAGGCTTAACAGGACCAGAAGCAGAAGAGTGTCATGGTGCCTGCAGACTCTGGGGTGGAAGAATACAAAGGCCGGGAGCTCACTGCAGAGGCTGGTGCGAGTCCATGTTGGAAAACCACAGGGTCAGCCCTGGAAGGTGGAATTTGCACTTGAAATGGAAGGTAGAAGAGATTATGCCAAAGGATATGGCACAGACCAGAACTTCCTCAAAGAAGAAAAAGAGAAAACATCCTTCTTCTTTTCCTTTTTGTTCAACCATGGCTACAAGCCCACTGGTCAGTAGCATCCGCATTTGGGTTGAGTCTTTCCTATTCTGTCTTCAGCTAACATGTCAATCATCCACAGTCATACTGAGCTCTACAAATGTGCTAGGCAGTTCTTTTTTTTTTTTTTTTTAGTTTTTTTGAGACAGGGTCTCGCTTTGTGATTCAGGCTGGCCCTAAACTCAGCCTCCAACTCACATCACAGCAATCCTCCTGCCTTTGCCTCCCGAGTGCTGGGATTATAGGCGTGAGCCACCACGCCCGGCACTGTGGTATGTGGTACTGGTTGCTGCTGGGTGTGAGTCTCCACGCCCAGGATGGTATGTGGATACCGGGGATCGAACCCCGGTCCTTGCGCTTGCAAGACAGGCGCCAGAACCACTGAGCTAACTCCCCGGCCCCGAGGCAGTTCTTTCTTAAGTCAGGTTGGCATGTCACAGTTAAACATCATATTGGGAAAAAAAAAAAAACCGGAACCATCTTTGATGTCTCACTTTCTTCTTACCCTACTTTGTACCCATCAACAAATCCTATACTTCCTGTAAGACATTCCTGACCACTTCTCACATTTCTGCAGCTTCACCCTGGTCCAGCCCAACACTATGTCTTGCCTGGACTGTGGCTTTAGTTCCCAAACTTGTTTCCCTTCTTCTATCATTGCCTTGTAGTGGGTTGAATTACATTCCCTAAAATTCATGCTGTAATCAGCAGGACTTCAGAATAACTGGATTTGGACAGAGAACCTTACAAGGAATTATTCAATTAAAATGAGGCCATTGATGGGCGCTAAACAAACTGACCAGCATGTTTACAAAGAAGAAAAGTCTGTACACAAAGAAATACATGAGATGCACACAGGAAAGACAGAGAAGAAGGTGGTCGACGCACAAGGACAGAACACAGACAAACCACCCCATGTGCCTAGAGCTAGCTGATTTTTGACAAAGGGACCAAAAACATATGTTGGAGAAAATACAGCCTCTTTACTAAGTGATTCTGGGAAAACTGGTTAACCACAGGCATAAGACTGAAACTAAGTCTGTTTCTCTCACCCTATACTAAAATCAAATCAAAATGGATCAGAGACTACATGTAAAAATAGAAACTTTGAATCTGCTAGAAGATAACTCAGAGAAGCCAAGGGAAAGGGCTTTCTGCATAGAAATCCTGCACAGGAAGTAATACCAAGAATCAACAAATGAGAGTCTATCAAATTTTAAAACCTCTGCGTGACAAAGGAAACAATGAACAGAGTGACGAGGTAACCCACAGAATGGGAAAGAAATATGTTTATCAGTTATTATTCTGATAGAGGGCTAATATCTACAATATATAAAGAACCCCCCCAAAAACCCCAAATACTAACCTTGTCTTTGGGGGGTTTTTTGGTTTGTTTGGTTTTTTTTTGAGACAGGGTCTTGCTTTTGCAGTTCAGGATGGCCCTGAGCTCAGCCCTGAACTCACAGCAATCCTCCTGCCTCTGCCTCCCAAGTGCTGGGAATATAGGCTGAGCTACCACTGTGTGTGTGGTTCTGATTCCTGTTGGACGTGAGTCTCCACACCCCGCATTGTTGTATGTGGTTACCAGGATTGAATCCAGGCCCTTGCACTTGAAAGGCAGGCGCTAGAACCACTGAACTAAATCCCTGGTCCTAACCCTCTTCTTAAAATAAATGACCCCAGTCAAAGTACTGGCAGAGGAACTGAATAGACACTTCTCAAAAGAAGCAGTACAAGTGACCAATAAATACATGGAAGAAAATTTTCATTATCCATAGCCACTAGGGGATGGGTTAAAATGCAAATCAAAACAACCCCGAAGTTTCACTTACTCCAGTGAGAATGGCTATCATCAAGAACCCAAAAAGCAACAGAGGCTTATAAGAACGTGGAAAAAACAAACCCTTCCACGTTGCTGGTGGGAATGTAAACTAGTACAACCACTATGGAAATCAGGATGGAGATTCTTCAAAAAAGAGTTGCAGACGCACTATGGTCACACATACACTCAACAACAGCTAAGCATTGGAAAGAGCCTAGATGTGCATCAGCAGACAAACGGAGAAAGCGGATGTGGTATATGTACACAAAGGAGTACTATTCAGCCTTGAAGAAGGATGGAATTACCCTTTATATGGAAACTGAGACCTTACTGCTAAGTGAAATAAGCCAAACAGACAAAGTTAAATATCACACGGTTACTCTTACATGAGAAACCTAGAATGTAAGTTAACAAAGGAACAGTGTAGGAAAAAAAAAAGGGCAGACTTGTGGGAGACAGGTCCAGAGACAGAGAAGGAAGAAGGGAAGAAAAGGGGATAAAGGAATAAAAAAAGATCAGGATGTGCCACATCCATATACTAATTCCATCCCCCAAAATGAATGTAATTATGATGTATTACAAACAGACACTACTAACAAAGAAGAAAGGAAGAAAAAGCAGGCAAACAGGCAGCTGTGAAAATGAAGGAGTAGTCCAGTAGTCCAGGGCTTGCCTAGCCTGCAGGAGGCCCTGGGTGGGATCCTCACCTCCAAAAACAAATAAGCAAGCAAAGCAAAACAAAAAGCAGAGAGAGGCACCAGAATTCTGAAACCAAACTTGCAAATATCCTGACCTCAGGATTTTAGCCTCCAGAGTGTGAAAATCCAAATTCCCCTTTAAACCACCCAGTTGATGGTACTTTACTGGGGTAGCCTCAGCAAATTTACACTGGCCGCAGGCTATTGTCATGCAATCACACTGTGGGTGCTCTCAAACCCAGAGGTCTCCCAGCCTGGCCTGGAGGCACCACAAACTTCTTTCCCTTTTTCTGACTTGTGGGAAGATCTAGGAGATGATCCCACCCCCCTGTACTTTAGGACCTTCGCTCACCGGGCTCCCGGCTGAAAACACACTGTCCTCGCACTTGCCGGGCTGCTGCTCACATCTGGGTGGGCACTCAGGGGTCACACGCCAAGGGGCATCTGTGGGTTCTGTCCAGAAAGGTCCCACCTCTCCCCAGACACTTTTCTTCTTCCCTTTTCCCTTCTCTGCCCCTCCTCTTCCTCCTCCTCCCCTTCTCTCCCTCTGATCTCTGTCTGTCTGTCTGTCTGTCTGTCTGTCTTTCCATCTCTCTCTCTGCCTGCACTTTGTTCCTGGATGTACCCTTGTGCCTAGAACAGAGCCTGGCACACAGTGGAAACTCAGTCAAAGTTCACTGTTTGATTAAGGCAGGAACAAAGGAATTGAGGGTACATGGTTACTTTACGTCTACACACACGCTTTTGGCTGGAGAGCTCAGAGCCAAGGTCTGCTCCGTCTCTGACAGGGATGCTAGGGGACGCGAGCCTAAACTTCTCCCTGCTTTCCTTGCTCTGCCTCCTCTGTTTTTCCTTTGCTTCTGTTCCTTTCGCCGAGGTATACGGTAGGCACTTTTGTTAGCTATCTTAACTTTTGAAATGATGTGGTTTATACTGAGATAAAAGTAAATCTTACATTTCCTTCCTTTCTGGGCAGCTATTTGACCCCTGGTCGCCGTGGGGTGGGAGAAAGACGAGGCGTGTGATGTGTTCTCAGCCCATCTTGCCGGGAGTTGGAGGTGGGCGATTCTGAAGAGCCACAAAATCGTCCAGAGCCCATCAGCTTTGGAGGAGAAGATTCCCTTTAGAAGATCTTGAGGTCAAAGGGCCTGGAAAACTGCTGGGCGTGGTGGTGCATGCCTGTAATCCCAGCACGGGAGACCACCCTGCACTACACGGCAAGTTCTAGGCCAGCCTGAACTGCATATTGAGATATTGAGAGTCTGTGTTTCAAAAAAAAAAAAAAGGTATGGAAAACCGAACTTTGGGGGAGGCCAATGCATCTTCTTAGCCTACAAAATGTTGGACAAAGTTGAAGAGAGTGCTTTAAATTTGCCTGCCCTAAAGGGCACAAGGGTAGTTTCTGGGTTAGCTGCCTGGGTGCCCGGAATGGCCGGGACAGAGGGGCCATTGTCTGGCTGGCTGGGTCCCTGGAGACTGGTTCTGCCCCTACTCCACACAGGAGAGGAGGGCTCCTCAGGGCTGGCTGCAACTCCTCCTTCAGCCACTTCACAGCTCGTGGCAGGCCCCTCTGTCCCGGGGGGACAGGCCCTGCAGGCTGAGGCGGGGCCTAGCCCCAGCTCCAGTCTCTGCTCACACGGCCTGCCAGAGGTAGGAGGCTGCTGACTCCAGCCAGTGCCTTGGCAGGGCAGCGCCTCTTTCACAGGCTCACACAGGTCCGCCCCAAGGCTGGGTCAGGGTCAAGATGAGGCGCCCAGTGCTTTTCCATCACAATCCTTGACCTCAGACTCAACAGGGCCTCAGAGTACTTCACTTTGTCTCCTTTCTTTGCTTCTTTGAGTCATGCTCCCTGACACTTCCCATAGTTGGTGAGGGCTCTAGTTGAGGAGTCTGAGGGATGGAAATTCAAGCTTAATTGCTGTACAGTGGCACTGTACACTAGGACAGAATATCCTATGGGCAGACCTGTGCTGAAGGTCACCTGGCAGACATGAAGCCAGTCCCCTACAGCTGTCACAGGTGTGTCCACCAGCACCAGGCTGGACACACCAAGACACACCAGACAGAAGCCGTCGGGCTTTTCTGGGCCATAATGAATGAAGAAGAATTGTCCTGGGCCCCGCATAAAAGATGTAATATAGTTAATGTATGTAACAAGACTTTCATGTAAGAATCCTTATTACATAACAGGCGTGTCCCCTGCGGTGTACAGGCCTGAGTGGGTGTGGGTGGGGCTGAGGAAGCAGGTGACTGGAAGAAGGCAGAGTGTGGACATACTGCAGGAATTACAACCGATGTACTGCTCCGCAGTAGGATATCATCCCTGGCTTCTACCTGACCCACAACAAGGGGGCACAAAAGCAGTACACATTCAATAAGAACGATGCTTCCAATTCTGATCTTTTCCTGGACGAGCAACACATGTTACGAGGCTGGGCAGCAGTCTTGGGCCACACGGTCACAGCGCCATGCCAGCCGGCATGTGCATGAACACAGCCCTGGCTCACGGTGCGCTTGTCAGGATGTGACCCACGGTACAGGGCGGACATCCAGGCTGGTGTCTGATCTGGCCACAGACCTCCTGACTCGGCCTGTGCACATATGTTACGCTCCACGGAGGACCCTGATGTACCGCTCAGTCAGGGCTGCACTGCCACCGAGAGCATCTCTTGCAGAGAGATGAGGCAGACTTGCTTCTGAGGTCTCACCGTGATCTCCCACCCTGGCTGCCGGCCCAGAAACCTTGGAGAAAGACTTGATATGGCCCAAGCTAAGATTCTTCAAAGGACAAAGTGTTATCATAATGATTTTAAGGAGCTTTTCTCTCTTTTCCTGGATCTGGTGACAGTGGCTGCCTGGAGCTCCCCCCTAACCCCAGCTGGGAGAGTTGTTGGAAGGCACGCAGGGGTGGTAGCTGCATCAGTCAGTCACCTCGGATGGGGGGACATTCTGGGCAGCTGCATGTTGCCACCTGGTGGGCTCCTTTGTGCCAGGTGCCAGGATGGCGCAGCTGCCTAGAGAGGAACTCTCCACACCTGCACACGAGGACGACACACACCCCGGGAATGCTGGGTTTGCTGAAAAGCGGGCTGGGTACCGCACTCTGTCAAGTTAACTACTTTGAGGTGGCTGCTTTTGCGTGGCAGTCGAGACAGCTCTGAGTTAGAGTCGCATTCAAACCAATATAACCTTTATTTCCCGGTCCACAAAAGACAAGTTGGAATCGTGGGCCAGGAGTTACCTGAGCTGCCCCCGCTCGGCCAGCAGGGGGCGGAGCAACTGCTCTGTCTTCTCTCAACAAACACAAACCACCAGGGGCCAGAGACGTTGGAATAACCAACGCGGCCGGTGATTGCTCTCAGTCAGGTACGGTGTTAGACCTGGCGGATGGTATTCAGTCTCGCCAAACTGGACGGCTGGACGGTACGTTTCACGCGCGAGGACACCGAGGATCTGTGAAGAGGAGCCACACGCCAGGTGACCGATGCCCCCAACGCCTGGCAGAGCTGCAACAGCGCCCAGTGGGGGCTCAGCGGCTCCGCTGCACCCACTCATCCGCACAAAACTGATCCTTGCTCCTGCAACGCTTCTTCCCCACGGCCTGTCCACACCGGACTCGCAAGGCCCCGGGGGCTGAGCAGGACGCTGCAGAGTGGCTGACCTGAGTGTCCTCAGGAGTCTCGGGAAAGTGACTGAAGAAGATCCTGGGCTCCAGGATGAAGGTACCAACGTGGCTTCGTGGCTTGCAAATAAGCAAAAAGGGGCCCTGGTCTAGGGTTTCTAGAGCCTGAGCCAACGAGCATTCACCAGGGAGGGGAATCGTTAAAACAGATTGTTGTAGCCAGGCGTGGGGGTTCACACCTGTCATTCCAGCACTGGGGAAGCAGAAGCAGGAGGATTGCTCTGAGTTTGAGGCTAGCCGGGTCTACATAGATTGCTCAGGGCCAGCCTGAACTACAAAGCAAGGCTCTGTCTTAAAAAAAAAAAAACAAAAACAAAACTGAGCACTGCAGGAGCTGCAGATTTAGTGGACTGGTAAGAATTTCCTTTTTAACAACTTCCCAGGAAGCATGCATGGAGAAACAGCCTGCGTTCAGGGCTGAGATCTAGCAGTGAAGTCCAATCACTGCCCCTCAATGGGAGGAAAGTGACAGTTCTCAAGCACACCTTTCACCCTCCGCAGATCACTCAATTTCCCCTTCAGACCCTTTGCAGGAACCACAGGTGCTCTCGGCTGAGTGGAGCGCGCGCGCCCTCTTGTGGTCCAAACAAAAAACTACCTGAACCATAATGAGCTCACCCTAGGTACATAGGTTAGCCAAACATTGAAGTTCATCTGCCTCACAAAAGATCCAGGGAAATTCATCTTTCACCAGATCTGCCAAGTATAGGAGGGACCAAAGGTCCACTGAGTATGCGATGGGTCAAATACTGGCCCAAGGATGTCCAAGTACCGCAGAACTGACTTGTTCTCATCCATGCATTTGGGACTTTGTCAGAAGAGATGTCTAGGATCACCTAACCTGGATACTAAGTTCTCTGTTGGAGGATGTGCTTTTGTAACACAAATTGAAAGAAAATAACGTCAAAGCCTTTGCAACACTATGTGACTAAGGAGAACCAGACTAACTTGGCACCACAGCTGGTCCCTCAACTCCAGGGTTCTGGAATTAGAAATTCACCACAGGTCCTACAGAAGATCTTTGGAATGATTGTCACCAGCCTCATCATCAACTGGTTTGGTGCAGTCAGCTTCTTAGTTCTTCTTGCAGCCATTACAATGCTGCTGTAAGATTCTCTGCCAGCTAATGCAAGAGCAGGGAGTGGGCAGCGGGGAAACAGGATTGGAGATGCTGTCTCCTCAGACATCAGGCATCACTGGAAGGCGGACCCCAGGTTCTGACTCCGGAGGACTAGGTGGGGCCCAAGCACTTGCTGTGTTAAGAAGTCCCTGGCTGCCGCTGCTACCAGGTGGGGAGGAGGGGGCTCTGTACCACACACTGCCGCGGCTCAATTATTAATCAGTCAAAATCTATGTACAATCAGGAAGCTTTAGTTCAGGGTATCCTGACATGGACCCTGCTGTTATTCTGACTGATGGTTCTTGTTGTGGGGTGTGTGTGTGTGTGTGTGTGTGTGTGTGTGTGTGTGTGTGAGAGAGAGAGAGGCAGACAGACAGAGACAGAGAAAGAGACTATCTTGTCTCTTGTAGGAACTTCAGCAGGATCCCCCAGCCTCTACACCACAGGCCAGTAGCAGCCTCTTCTCTCCAAGTTTGATTATCAGACACATCTTGAACATAAATATTCGGTCCTAGAAGGCGAAATTGAGACCCACTGTTCTCAAAGGTGCTTTGTGTAGCTATGAGAAGATACCTGCAGCCAGCTAGGTTATAAAGAGAAGAGGTTTATTTAGTTTACAGTTTGGGAGGGTGAAAGTCCAAGGTCGGTGGCTTCCTCTGGTCTGTCACTGGTGAAAGTCTTGGAGCTGCATTTTCACATGGAAGGACGTGTGTGGGAGATCAGTGTGACATTAGTCACTTTCCCTATCACTAGAACAAACCAGCATCCACCCTTATGGGGAGAGAGGGGTTTATTCCGGCTCCCAGTGTCAGAGGACTCAGCCCAGAGACAGCAGGCTCCAGGGCAGAAGCGTCCCGGAAGAATGGGCTATGAGGAGAGCTGTTTGCCTCATGGTAACCAGGAAGCGGAAGAGAGAGGAGGAGCTGGGACGAGACTACAACCTGCAGAGCCACGTCTGCAGCCAGCTGCCTCTTCCAACCAGGTCCAGGTCCCCTGGGTGGGGGGCATATTTAGATTTAAACCACAACATCCCATCCCTGGCCCCAAAAGTCTCTTATCCATCTTATTATGCAAAATACATTTAATGCCTCTCTTAGAGTCATCAAAGTCTCAACAAGTCCAGCATGGCTGAAAAGGTCCACGTTCAAAGTTTCCCCTGAGATTTAAGGCAAATTCCTAATTATGAGCCCCTGTAAAAATACAAAAGAAAGTTAAACACTTCCAATATATAATGGCACTAGGTAAAATACCAATTTTTAAAGGAGCAACAGAGGAATAGACAGAAATCTGACCAAAGCAACACCAAGCCCCAGCAGGGTAAGCATTACATCCAATAACTGTCCATCTAGAGCCCATAGTAGGTTGTCATGAGATATGAGCTCCACACAGCTGGAGGAGCCCCGCTCCACGGCCTTGCTGGCTCAGCCTGCATGGCTTCTTCCCTGGGCTGGCTTTCCTCTCTACCTGTGGCTTTCCTTGGCAGACATCCTAGTTCCTGGCAGTTCCAGCTTCCCAGAGTCTCCACTTCCTCTTGGCTTCACTCTTCCAGCACCACACTCTGCCCTCTCACGGGCTCCTGGACCCAGGCCTCATTCTGAATCTTAGCAGAAGTCACTCTGACCCCGTAATTCTTCCACTATGGATTCCCATAACACAAGCAGCACGTGGGTGATGCCAGGGTTGTCCACCCGCGGGGGCACTAGCTAGATCTCCTTGGATCATGGCTGTAGCGGCCTCTGAGTGCTTGGACAGCTGAGCTCAGGGATGCACTTCTTTAGGTGGCTCTGAATGAGTATCAGAGGGACTCTTCTCACCTCTTTGCACCTTTGCACCTGTGATGGGCGGGGCCTTGCTGATTTCTTTTCCCAGTACAAAGCACTCAGTTTCTTTTTAATGTTAACCCTTTCAGCAACCATGCACTTTTTGCCCCAACTTTACAGGTACTTTCCTTCTGCAGAACGGCAAATTCCAAACATACAGCTCCCTGTCTGTTCCTGATTCACACTGTATATCCAGCTAAAAGCAGCCAGCTTTCTCCATGTCAGAGTCTGACCATTGGGTTACCCTGAAATTTCTTCTGCCAGATTCATTAGTTTGCTACCCTTTATCTCACTCTCCTGAAAAGTCTCAGGTCATGGAAAAAATATAGAAAAAAAATTTTTTTTTTTTTTTTTAGGTTTTTTGAGACAGGGTCTCACTTTGTAGTTCAGGCTGGCCCTGAGCTCAGCCTCAAAGTCACACCACAGCAATCCTCCTGCCTCTGCCTCCCGAGTGCTAGAATTACAGGCGTGAACCACCATGCCCAGCACCGTGCTATGTGGTACTAATTGCTGTTGGGGTGAGTCTCCACGCCCAGTATGGTATGTGGTTACCAGGGATTGAACCCGGGTCCTTGCGCTTGCAAGACAGGCACCGGAACCACTGAGCTAAATCCCCGGCCCTTTTTGGGGGGGGGGGGTTCAGGCTGGTCCTGAGCTCAGTCTCCAATTCAAACCACAGCAATCCTCCTGCCTCTGCCTCCCAAGTGCTGGGATTACAGGCGTGAGCCACCACGCCCGGCACTGTGGTATGTGGTACTGGTTGCTACTGGGCGTGAGTCTCCACGCCCAGTACTGTTATGTGGTTACCGGGGATCGAACCCAGGTCCTTGCACTTGTAAAACAGGCACCAGAATCACTGAGCTAACTCCCTGACCCTAGAAAAAATATTTTATTAGAACATTATACACATGACCCCTAGTCTAACTACTAATGGAGTACTGTTTCCCCAGCTGCAACCTCATGACCCTGGCCTTTACTGTCCATGTTCTGGTTTTCTGAGCTCTGACCAGTATCATACATCAAAAACTGCTCAGACCATTCTAGGGTTTCTCTCTCATGCAACTCCAAACCTTTCCAAACTCCTCCTGCAAATCAGTTCGAAAGGCTTCTAAACCACATAGTCCAATACAGATAGAGTCACATCCCCACTCCCGGTACTTATTTTCTGGATTAGTCAGCTTTCCTGTCATGGCGGGGAGGGGGATACCTGGAACACTCAACTTAAAGGCGATGCGGTGCATCTTGATTCAGTTTCACTGGATTCGGCCCATGGTTAGAAAACTCCAAGGCAGAAATGACACCGCAGAACAGCTTGTCGGAGGAAGCCCACTCACCCTCAGCAGCCAGGAAGCAGAGACAGAAAGTCAGACGTTGGGACAACAAGGGACTCTTCAAAGTCACTCCTCCAGTCACCTGCCCTTTCCGGCCAGACCCCTCTCTGAATGTGAAACTTTGTATTTTTAAAAATACATAATATTTTTAAAAATTGTCCCTATATTCTATAATTCTTGTCTTTGCACATGGTATACACTTTGCCCTCATGGCAGATCTTAATTCACACTGGCCACATTCCAACTGATCCAGAGCTCAGATGCCACTGGATGCCACACTGCATAGCAGAGACGGAGAATGAGCCCAGTCTCTGCTGTGCCCGCTGCCTTTTTTTTTTTTTTTAAGGTTTTTTGAGACAGGGTCTCACTTTGTGGTTCAGGCTGGCCCTGAGCTCAGCCTCGAACTCACATCACAGCAATCCTCCTGCCTCTGCCTCCCGAGTGCTGGGATTACAGGCGTGAGCCACCACGCCCGGCACTGTGGTATGTGGTACTGGTTGCTGCTGGGTGTGGGTCTCCATACCCAGTATTGTTATGTGGTTACCGGGGAATCGAACCCGGGTCCTTGCGCTTATGAGACAGGCGCCAGAACCACTGAGCTAACTCCCCCGCCCCCGCTGCCTTTTGACCTTAACGCACGGGACAGCTCGGCCCATCATTACTTCCCTGTCTGGCCATTTCTGCCCACACTCACGCTGTTTTCTCAGTCTCACATACCTACTCATGTATTCTGTAATCTGTTCTTGGGCTATTTCCACAGCTTATGAAATTTGTTAAATAGCAGAACACCTCCTCCGGCGGCCAGATTGTTGACTCTTCTTGTCTTTTGGTTCTGGTTGCTTTTCCAGAGGCTGTTTTCCAATACAGCCCCTGTTCCTACACACACTACTGAGATCCTTCATCCTCTCTGGTGCTAATCACTGACGACATGTCAGTCACCGTCGAGGCTCATATCTCGATGTCCCCGAGCCTCACGCACCCAGAGGTGGGGCTCTGGGGGGTGACAGGAACACTGGTGTGTGATACTGGATTAGTCTTCTGATGGGATTACACCTGGTATGATGTTGAAAGGCGAAGCCTGGCAGAAGCAAAGGGCCACTGACCGTCACTCTGAGTCCTTGAATTATCCTGTGGGATTCGGGCTGGAGGTTGGATATACCCATCCCTGCCTATCTGGAGCGCTCTCTGCTTTCTGCTGCCATGACATCAACTCTCTTGTCTGTTTCATGACCCTCTACCATCTCTGCCAGGTCACCTGACTTGGAATCAGCCAAATAAGGACTGAAACTTCTACAAACCGTGAGCAGAAATAAACACTTCCTCCTTTTCCTTGTGGTGCCGGGGACTGTGTCCTCACAATGAGAGAGTAACTACGACAGCCGGTCATCCTGGTGCTCTCTGGTCGACCTCACTCCATCCAGACCTGTCCGACTCCAGTCAGCACTCTGCCTTTCCGTTAACCTCTCAACGACGTTTCTCCTGTAGCTCCTCTTCTTGTCCTCAGTCAGCAGTTTGGATCACCTCGGATTCTTTATTCTCTAGAGAAATTCCAGTGAACCCTCAAAGCTCACCGTGTCTCTTCACTCTACAAACATAAAACTCAAGACACACTTACGAACTACAATCCACTTATACTAAGCAAAAAATAACGAGAGTGAAGCCTCGCAAAATGCTTCCTGTGAGCCGTCCCCTATGCTGAGTGCTGGAAAAGGCTGATATTGTGTATTTTTTTCTAACAGGCTTATTAGGTAGATTTTATATCCGATACGAGGTAAGGTCCCCAGAGTTTAAGTAAGTTGCTCAAGATCGCCCTCTAGTGACGGGCGGAGCTGGGAGTTGTGCAGAAGTCTGCTTGATGGCGGAGTCCACTTCCTAAGTTCTCTATAAGATGGTTGGTAAAGATGAGCTGCACGCGTTGCTCTTGTTTCTGAGTTTGTGAGGCTACAGCTCCATGCAGCAGAACCAGTGGCAGCGGAGCAAGGGGCCGGAAGCCAGAGGGCGCCGGAAGCCAGAGGGCGCCGGCTCAGGAGCGATGGGAGGAGAGAGAAGTGAAGGGTAAAGCCAGGCTCCTGGAAAGAAGCCGGAGGTGGAGCCCAGCTACCGAGGATGGGCTGTGTTTTCCCTCAGTAACTTTATTTTGCTAACGAGCAGTATGTGGCTGCGCTGTTGGGAAGGATATTAAGAGCTGAAGAGAGAAGACAGCGTGGGGAGGAGACAGACAATGAGCCAGCAAGGGCCCCGAAGGGTCAGGACAAGGAGATGTTTGAAGCCCGTGCGGAGGGGATATGCTTGCTGGTGCAAATATTTAAGTCTGCTTATACCTGCACCCCATGATGGCTTTTCATCATCACTATCAATAATCCCAGTGCCAAGTGGCTTGGGAAATCGTCATAGTCAAAAATATTTTCCCTACACTGGGAAGAACCTCTTATGCTTTTCAGTGAAGTAGAAAATATATGATACCAGATCCTTCAACAGCTTGTACAGAGGTGATATGGTCTAATGCAAAGGACACTACATCTACCTCCATCTAAGACTCTCACTATGGGTCCTTGAACTATTCCACCACCTGAATTGCCTTCCTAAAGAGTCCTCCACGTTCACTGCACATTATTCCCAACGGACAAACAGTGGAAGTACCCTACGCCCATCAGCGGACAGGGGAAAAACAACGTCCATCAGCGGACAGGCGGAAAACAAAATGTAGTATTCTGATACACGCTACAACACGGATGACTTCTGAAGGCCTTATGTGAACTGAAATATGCCAGACACCAAAAGACACAGACCATACAATTCAATTTCCCTGAGTCACCAGGAGCAGATGAAGTCACAGGGACAGAAGCAGAATGTAAGTCACCAGAGATGGGTGAGCGGGGACGGGGGAGGGGGCAGCGCTGGCGGGAAGAAGCATTAAAAGCTGAAGCCAGAGCAGAAGGAGTTTTGTTTGAGGGTGAGGAGAAAGTCCTGGAGCTGGCGGGTGGGAGTGGTTCTCAACCGTGTAAAAGTATCTTAGGCCCCGGAACTGTACATTCAATTAAACAGCCCAGAGCGAGTCCTTCAGACCGAGCCATTTAAAGAGAAACCAATTCTTAGGCACCCCTCCTCCCTATTCCTGGTGTGCCCAAATCTCACCAGTCGGGGACACTGTACCCACAGTAGGATTTTAAGGAGCCAGGGCCCTGAGGGGCTGCAGACTCTGGCGTGCTTTGAGCAAGGCTGGGACTGGGGGTGCATCCTGATTTGAAGGGTGCACCCTGCCGGCTCCATGAAAACCCAGACTCTGGCGAGCTGGGCCTGGTGAGTCGGCCTCGAGGCCTGTTTGCACAGTGAGCCAGGCCTTGCCCCTGCGCACCAGGTCGCAGTGTCTACAAGCCGCTGCGGCCAGTGCCCTCCTCACCCCAGTGGATGCCTTCTTCCCTTACAGACTCGCCCAAAGGGAGCCATTTTGGTTACAGGAAGCAGCATTTTAAACAAGAATGTTCAAGAAAGAATCAATTACATTTCCATGCTTCTCCAGCTTGAGTCCTGAGCTGAACAGACGCTATTTTTATCAAATACTTTCTATTCTGTGCCATGCTTTGCCAACTTTCTATTATAAGACAAATTAAGAAGGTCTGAATTTGATTTCTTCCCCTTCCAGCTTCTCCCAATTCTGCAGGGGTGGAGGTTTGAGCAGAGGCACTGTCCTGTCAATGGAAGGTAAGTGACAGGAAAATGGCCATCACCTCACAACTCATCTGGTTGCCATAGCGTCCCAGAAACAGGGTCCCCCTCCTCCAACATGACATCCGCTCCTAGCTCCACCCCATCCCAGATGGCACAGCTGTGGGTAGGGAAGAGTATTTATTCTGGAGTATCTGCAGCAGGGCTTCCCCACCATCACGTCCAGTGAAGGAGGGTGGGTCTAGGCTGAGAAGTTCCTGCTGGTTGTTGTCTATGTGAGGTTTTCCTGGCCGGAGAGGGTGAGGCGCAGAGTCAAGCACAGACCCTGGGGAATGTTTCTGGAACTTCCGATTTATTCAGGCTTAAGTGTCACATATATAGCAAAAGGTCACAAGGCGGGGTGAAGGCTGGGAGGAAAGGAGGGTCTATAGGTTTGACGCAGGGTTTTGCCCAATAAGAGAATTTTGTGAGTGGGGGTCTATATGGCATGAGCTATGGGGGA
>PVIR01028390.1:0-22072 GCA_004026965.1 Petromus typicus | reverse complement strand
CGGGTCCTTGTGTTTGCAAGACAGGCGCCGGAACCACTAAGCTAAATCCCTGGCCCCATACATAAAAAGTTTCATGACAACACTGTAATAGAAAAATCGAACCCCTGTACATATTCAGTATTTGGGGGGACAAATAAACAAATCATGCTAAGTTATAAAATAAGATGCTGGAAACCATTATAAATACAAGTCAAAAGGGAATTGAATCATGTGAGAAATGTTCATTATATACAAGTGAAAAGTAATTATAAACCCAAGGTGCAAGTTATGATTCTAAAGGGACCAGAGGCAGAACCTGGGCCTCTATTCATATGATTTGTGCAGGTGGGTTAAATGACTGTCACAGGCAGCTTAGGGAAATGATCTGAAGTCCTGAGCCAGACGGACTTGAGCTTCTGAGTGGAAATAATAGAATCCCACTGCATCCAGAAAACTGAACTCTGGCTAAGACTACAGAATGGGTAATGGAGGAGTGCTCAACTCAGTCGTGGGCTAAGGTCAGGAGTGTCCAACTGGGAATGAGAAAAAAATAGTGAGAGATTGTACCTGACTATAATTAAGGATTTTACCCTCGTCTAAAGGTGTCCCCACTGTGTTACACAGAAGTTAACTAGGTAAGAAAAGAATGACAAAATCCCTATTTTCAACCATTAATGTGAGTATTGATTCAGGTAATGTATGTTAGTGGGTCTGAAAGCCATTGGGTGAAAGGTTGTAGGGGACAGTTATCAGTATAAGAGAAACAGGATGTTTAAAATGGAAATATCTGTCAGTTCCACTCTAACAAGTAACCAAAGTGTGCATGAACTCTGGGGCCTCCTCGTGTTACCTCGTATCACCTAAGCAGTCTTTCTGCCACGTGTTCATTCTGTGCGCAACAGTAGAGTGACAATCTGATAAATTTGGACTGGGGAATGTTCAGGACCAAGTGTCAATTCTGTCCAAGTTAAAAAGCTGAAGAGGAACTCTCCTGTGTGAAAGACGACTGTGGAGAGACGGCTGTAAGACATGGACTCTGGACTAGAAAAGACAAGTCAGTAGAGCAAGCCAAATACTCGAGGACCTTCATCTGTTTGACAGACTGTCCGGACTTTTTCTGTCACCTGGCTGGCTTCCTCCTTTGGGTTCGGTTACGCTGTCCTACAGAGGTCCCGAGTTGCAGACCCAGACCTGCCTGGTCAATAACTCTGGGCAAGTCACCTCAGCTTACAAAGCTTCCTCTTCTGAAAAACAAGAGTTCCTCTTCCTAAGATGGCCCACAGTGCTCCTTCCAGGGCAAAGTTCCCACCTTGGGGAGCCTCAGCACAGTGCACTGCTCCAGGGGAGACATACATGCATCTGGATGGTGACACCAAACTTTATGGGACAGACTATACTGTTTTTGGAAATAGCTTTCTTCTATTTTCACTGGGATGATTTGGCTCTTTAACTTAATTTTATAGGGTGACACAGATTATATTCTTTGTTTCTTCCTGAACAGTTCCTTTCTCATAGGAAAATAATTCCTTATAAAACAATTTATAATATATCAAAGTATTGACAGGAATCTTATGCCCTAATGTCTTTAGTTATCTGTGGGTATGATTTATTACAGAAGTTCCACTGTTAGAACTTGGCAATTAGGAAATATTGATAAATGCAAACATATTATTGATGTCAATTAAAAAAGCACAAGATAGACGAGCTTCCCAAAGTGCTCAGACACAAGTAGTTAGAAAGCAATGCCCATCAATACACAGCTAGCCAGTGCGGCGACGAGAGAGAAATGAGGCTGCCAGGAAACAAAGGGTGCTTCACATTTAAAGTGAGATCATTTAAACAGATGAGCAGGGAGTCAACAGGAATTTCTAACAGATTCCCAAGTGAAATCCTCCAGACCAAATAGAACGCTCACTGGTGATTCATCATGAAGCATGCAAGGGGAGTGTCCAAGAGCACGCCACGCTGGTTTACTAACAGCTTGGCTAAGGGCTTGAGCACGTGGTACCTGATTATTAAGTGAACAGCACATGCCAACCAGAACCTAAGGAAAAAAGGCATTTTTTAGGGTAACATCTTAGAATGTGCTTTAACATTCACAAGCACTTTGTATTTGAAAAAACTAAACAGATTCTTGGATTTATTTTACCTGTGTAACAGAGTTCCACTCTTTATGTAAGGGAAGGGCTATTGAGAGGATATAGGAATTCACATGTTCATGATGGGTCATGATCTATATGTTTTGCTGGCAGGTGGCTCTGATTTGAATGTGTTATGTCCCAGACTGTCCCACTTTGTGACTTGTGCCACCTGATGGGAGTGTCCCAGGCTGCCTGATGGGACAGTCACACATGTACCATTGAATTTGGAAGAAAACTTTGTTGAAGGGAAGATAACAATTTCGTTTTGGTTATGGTTGGTTTCAACTGCTAGTAAAACATTTAGGTGAAAATACTTCCTGGGCATAGAGGCCAATATTTTCCATAAAAAAGCCTGGAGATGAAGTTTAAAAGAGGAAGCACTATAAATGACATTAGAACTGTAAATAAGAATCAGGACTTACAAAGCTTGACAGGCTTACAGATTAAAAAAAAAGTCTAGACTTCAATGACAACAGTTGTATTTGTAGAGAAAAGAAGCTTTGTTTTCCACTGTGTGGAAAAACTCTATAAAACACTAAGAAAAGTGAGCCATGTTACCCTTGTCCTTGGGGAGGGGAGACTACACAGAACAGTCACAAACTGGATTGTCATGCCGACCTCAAGACGGACTCAATCTGACTCCCTCGATTACACTGATCTTTTATAAATACAGTCAAGTCATCAAGGGATTAGATTGGTTCTCAATCTGTAGAGCAGAATGTAGATAGATAGAAGTGGCCTAAAGTTCACATGCTTCCTGCCTGCTCCCAAATCTTAATCTTTCTCACATACTCTCAAGGGTAACTAGGTCAAAGTCAGACTTTTAATCTGATTCTTTTTATATAAGATATTTTGCCATACATTACAAGTCTAGGAGTATTATTCTCAAAACTATAGATATCAGCCAGTGTTTATTAGAATGTGGCAAAATTGGACTTTTTTTTTTTTGAGACAGGGTCTAGCTTTTTGTACTTCAGGCCCTGAGCTTACTATGTAGCCTAGGCAAGCCTAGAACTCACAGCAATCCTTCTGCCTCTGCCTCTCAAGTGCTGAGATTACAGACAGACATGAGCCACCACATCTGGCACTGTGGTGTGTGGTACTAATTGCTGATGGGTGTGAGTCACCATGCCCAGCATTATGGTATGTGATTACTGGGGATCCAACTCGGGACTTTGAGCTTGCCAGGCAGACACCGGAACCACTGAGCTAAATCCCCAGCCTAAAACTGGAATTTTTAATACTGCTGGGTGGTGATATAAAATGGTGTGGCCATTTTGGAAATTGTAGCAGTCCCTTAAAAATAAGTCATCACATGACCAAGCAAATGTATTCCTAAACTTGTACTCAAGATAAAAAGGACATATGCCCTGAAACTTGTTCACAGAAACATGTTCATAATGTCATTCAGTGAAAGCAAGAGTGGGATCAACTCATGTTTATCAACTGATGAATGGTAAATAAAATGTAATACATCCAAACAGTGCAATATTATTTGAGATTAAAAAGAAATGTGCATGCCTATAATATCAACACTCTAGGAGGCTACAGTAAGAGGATTGCAACTTTGAGCCCAGTTTGGGCAACTTAATGAGAACCTATCTCAAAAATGGTGGTGCAGTAGAGTGAAGATGTATCTCAGTGTGAAAAGCTCTGGGTTCAATCCCCTAAATCACTTTAAAAAAAAAGGAATATAATAACATACGTGTCAACCTTCAAAACACTCCGCTAAGTGAAAGAAATCAGGCGCAAACAAATCCCACTTACATACAATGTCCAAAACAAATCAACAGACATGGTTTGTGAGGAGTACCAGACAGCAGACTTACGGATTGGGCAGGGGGGAAAAATGGTAAGTCAGCACTACACATATGGTATTTTCTTTTTTAAAGATAGTACTGGGGACTGAGCCCAGGACCTTCACATTAAGCTATATACTCAGCCCACGTATATATAACTTTCTGGGGGGAGTGATACAGAATTTTGCTAACTTGTTAAAATGTCCAGGCCAGGTTGAAGTTGCTATCTTTGTGCCTCAGTCTCCCAGAATCCTGGGATTACAGGCATGTGCCACCATGCCTGGTTTGGTTTCCTTTTAGGGTAGAGAAAATAATCTAAAATTGATTCTAGTAATGCACTTTGAGTCTCTCCTGATCTATATGCTTTAAATATCTATTTTGTGATGTGTGAATTTTATCCCAATAAAGCTGTTATTTAAAATTCTTTTAGCTAGTTGTGGAGATATATTCTTGTGGAATAACATATTGTACTATTCTTCCATTGTTAGAGAAAAGCAAGTAAATTAAAAAATTTAAGACAAAGGGAAGGGATATTAGAAAAACATGTGGATTAGAAATGCCTGCTGTAGCTTGGTCCCTGTTGGTAGATTGCTTCCTCTGTCCACTTCACTGCCAGACTCAGTGAATCCAAACATTCCAGCTGCCGTGAAGTATAAAGGGCATAGTGAACTTAGGTAAAATATAAAAAGGCCTGTCTGCACTGCTCATTTTAGCTACTGTGAATTAAAAATTAAAAAAAAAATGTAAACCCTTCACTCCACTCAGGCTGCTTCCTTGACCCTTCGAAGCTGTTAACTATCAGTTCATGCCTACTCCCGCCTATGTAAAGGACAGTCCGGCCGGGAGACTGGACACTCAATTTAAACAAGTTTTACTCTGTTTGTAACAAAGACTGTTAATAAGAATGTAACCATCTGTTAAATCAGACTCAGCCATCAAACAATGAGACAGGAGAAGACTATATTATAAACAAAAAAACACAATGAGGATGGGCCCAGACATTCTGAGCACTAATGTGGTGTGGCCTGACCCCATAGCAACTGGAGGTAATATTAACTCCTCCTCCGTCTCTCCAGCTGTCTTTGATCCATTTCCACAGTAACCTTTAATACCATTACCTCAGAACTTAACCAAGTGGGGTCTCTGCCTCCCGAGTGCTGGGATTACAGGCGTGAGCCACCACGCCCGGCACTTCTGCACAGGCCTTGGGGAAATGAGGGTCTAAAGTTTTGCAGGTTGCTGTACGTTTGTATGCAGGTCCTGGCTGACCACTGCCTCCACAGTTATGATGCAGGTCTCATTAGTTCTCCAGAAGAACTAATGATATATACAGAGATGTTATTGGCTTAAACACTTTCTGCTTTGCTGAGAAAGAATTTTGCAAAAGTACAGTGAATGATACTGGACTACTAAGAAATTCAAGTACAGATAATACAGTCCTCTGAAATTACAGCATGCAATTCACTTGACAGTATGTTCTAAGCACTATCAGTGTGTAAGGACACTGGGTGTGGAGTCAGGCAGGATGATCTCTTCCCGCAAGAGGTGATTCTTTTGTTTTTGTTTTTAGTTTTTGAGGCAAGATGGCTGAGGCTTTGTAGTTCAGGCTGTTCTTGAACTCACTGTATAGCCCAGGCTAGCCTTGTACTTGAGGTCTTCTGCCTCTGCCTCCTGAATGCTGGGAATTACAGGTGTGACCACAAGCCCTGGCTCCCCAAGAGGTTAAATGTACACAATCCTAATAAACCACACAGTCACACAAACAACTCTTAGTCATCTACCTCTATGGAATCAGGCGTTGAACATGTATACATGAAACCTGTCTTTTCTGTACATGTAAAAAAGTTCCTTTCCAGGTACAGTGGCATATGAATGTAATACCAGCTATTAGGGAGGCTCAGGCAGGAGAATTTCAAGTTTGAGGACAGGCTGCGAATTATGTCTCAAATAGTTAAGAAAAAAAGTAGATGGGGCTGTAGCTCAGCAGTAGGAAGCTGGCCTAACACACTTGAGGCCCTTAGTTTGATCTCCAGCACCAGCAACAAACACATTCCTCAAACATCTTTAGCTTTCTCCCTTTGGGCCCTGTGTGGTCCCCTCGAGCTTTCATGGGTTCTGCATGTGTGGGGTCAAGTGACTGTCGGCTACACCCAGCAGTGCACAACTATGGTCCCCATGACCTGGCAGAATGAGTCTAGGAGTCTGAAGGTAGCATAAGGGATCTGAGCATCTGCAGGTTTTGTATTCCAGGTGGAGGGTGTCCTGGTAATCACTGAAGGGGCAATGCTCAGGACAGACAATAGAATCGGCCCTTCCACCCACATAGCCTCAGTCTGGAAGAGCTGCCTGCTAGGAGGACCATTCAGCACTGCTTGCTCTGCCTCCCCGTCTTCTGAACTCGGGATACTTTTGTTTAAATAAAGGCCTCCCCAGGTCTTACTTCCCATGCCAACTTGCTCTACTTGCTACTAGTTTCCCTGGTTCCTGTCTTTCACGTCACTGCCTAGTGGTCTGCAGTGTGATGGAACAATGGAAATAAGGTCGTGCAATCTGAACGTCTGGGACCTCCTCATTCTATTCAGCAGAAACACTCATCAGCAGGCAATAACTGCTTCAGAGTGAAACTGCCAGTTGGAATTTAGTCTTTAAGGCTTCCCCTAAAGCACTGCAGAGCATTTGGAGGAGTCTAACCTACATTATAACGTGCGCCCTGTGCTGAGAGCCTGCAGACTAGCTGGGCCTCCCTGTGGTCAGCTCAGGACGATTTCACACACAGGTTTGTAAGTGATAATCCAAGCCACTACAACGCTGCAACTGCCTCTCACTTAGGAGCTTCTCTTGTGGGCCAAGCACTGTGCTGTGTGCTTCACACACACGGGATGGACAATGACAGCCATTTCATAGAATAGGAAACCAAGCCCCACAGAATGGCAGCGGCCTGAGCTCAGAGCCAGGATGACAGCCAGCAGCGGGGACCACCCCTGCCCAACACTTTTGTGCCTCCCGGCGGGTGGTGTCCCACACAGGCTCCTATCACTCTGCAGAGCTCACTGCCTTTCACCTCGCTTCTCAGCTGTTGGCTGGGTGCAGGCCGTACTCCCCCCTTGGAGGACAGGGCCAGCTTCCTTTCTGGTGCCATCGGGAGAGGGCCACTTCCTTAGCCAGAAGAGAATTTTTAATTAAAATGTTGGTTAGGGGTTTTAGGTACCTATTATCTCACTTAGTTTCCACTAAAAACCCCACGTGGCACACAGGGCATGCTCCAGCGTAAGACCAGTGGTACGTCAGGTGATGCTCGGTTCACTCGGTGAGGCAGGCCCTGGCCTGGCACAGCCAGAGCTCAGGAACCACTTCCTTCTGGCCCCACACCTGGCTAGCCTGCCTATGGTGAGCGTATGAAGTACGTACCACGCCTGTGATGGTTAGGAAACAATCCTCCGCTTTTTCAGATGCTGACGGGCTATCGGTAAATTGTGATGGAAAACTACGTGGTAAGAGCTACTCAGTGTAGGTGCAGTCACACTGGAGTGCTCTGGTGACCTGGCAGATGATGAGATTTCATGGGGCAGGAGGGGCCAGGAAGGCCAAGAAGGGTATTTGCATGGGAGCCAACGAATGCAGAAAGGGGTGCGCTGGGTTTGTACGGCTGGAGTTGTGTGTGGGGAACATGAAGGCCCAGCCTGCAGGCATCCTGCTGTCCACTGGAGACAGACTCACATGTGAGGCAGGTGTCAAAGGCTGGGCTGGACATGACAGGCTGTACGTGAAAAAGAGCAGACAGGAGCAAGTCGTTTTCTGCATGGCTCCTTAGCCTGCCCATAACAGAGAGTGCTGGAAAAAACCCATGGGCTGAGTTCCTAAAATTATTTTCGGTAAGAAAAATAATACTGTGAAAACCACGGATGCTTCATAGCTGCAAACTTTAAATAATAGTGAAGAATTATTTAAAAACGAGACATCCAGTTTGGCTCTGCTAATAAGGCCCAGTTTAGAGAAAGAAGAAACTCTTCTTTTTCTTCCCCACCCCTCTTGTTCTAGCTCTGCCGAGTTCCAGGCAATGAGAGCTCGTTAGGATTGAGGGGATCCACACCTTGCCACCCCTGGGAGTGGGCAGCCTCTGCTCCACAGCTTGGGGCTCCCTTAGGTCACCGCCATCCCCTAACACTGCCGCCAGCACTGGGTGTTAAAAGCTTTCAGCAAGTGTGGCCAAAGGCTTTTCTCAACTTGGCCTGTTGCCAGGCAGAGGGTGGAAAGCCACATTATATAACCAGAGTTATGTAAGCCAGCGACAGCCCTGCATGCTGTCTGCTAGCACTGGCGGCCAGTGGCGCAGCCCACCCTGCACCCAAAGCCAGCACCATTGTTTCCTAACAATCCTTCTGCAGCTTGACGGGCGTCATCATTTCTGTTCAGTCAGAAAACGTCAGGCACCAAGGGGCCTTCGAGGCCCAGGGAGCAGCCCCCTCAACACCTCCAGGAGGAAGCTGGGTGAGGGCCCAGGAGGAGAGCAGGATGGCGGGGCACAATTCACTGAGCTCCATGGTGCATCTGCATCCACACAGGTGACACCCAAACGTGTTCCCTCCTCAGTGAAATGGAGCAGCCTGTGGGGAGAAGCCCATCTAATATTAACTCCGCACTTCATGCTATCAGGATCTTGCTATCAGCGCCCCATTCCCTAGTTTTTGACCAGTGAGGCACAGAGGTTCCAGGCTTCCTACCGATCATGCTGTGAGGGGGAATCCGTGTGTCTGGGTTGCTGCTCCTTTCACCCCTCTGAGGTGAAAAGTGCTTCTGAGGCCGTATGAAGCCAGAGTGCTTGGTGATGAGGAAAAGACTTAAAATACCAATATAATTAGATACTAGCATTATCTGTCATAACTAAGACCGATATGGTATATCTTTAGAGCATTTTTTTAGAACTCTTATTACTGGTAGTTGACCAGTTCATGAAACAATCAACCTCAATTACCAGGTTGAGGAAGGTATGAAATTTCGGATCCATGGCTTGGTTACTAGCATTTCAAAAATACATCATGTACAAAACTAACATTCACTTAAGACTGGTAGAACTGTGGGCTCGGTGTTATAGGAGCTCAGCACTGAGAATCAAAAAGGAAGATGGTATTCCTTGGTCTTTAAAGGAAAAGCTGAATGCTGACACTGTTTCCGGAGAGACTAAATATCATAACCAAGTTATCAAGACCTTTTCTCTTATCACTCCTTTCACATCCAGTCAAAGGACCTCAATATGGTGTTCTAGACTGAGGAATGTATAATTTGGAGAAATCCCTCCAACAGTATCAAGAAAACTATCATTCACATGTACTCAGGTAAAATCCACACATGCTGACCAGAGAAAACCCAGTGCTCCGGAAGTGAGCACACCGCCCAGTGCACTCTGGACATGGAAGGCACTGCCCCTTCTCACTGCCGAGGATGCGGAACAGAAACACAAATCAACCAGAGCAAGGGGGAGCCCTTTTAGTTGCAGTTCCTAGGAGACATGACTTTCTTGTCTGTCACCTTCAACTCTGATGAGCTGAGAGGAGACCCGCAGTGAGGCACCAAAGTGTCTGCTGATGGGCAGTTCCTTCAGCGCTTCTCAGGAAAGCAAAACTGGAGCTGCAGCCTTCAGACTTGTGGCGGCTTCTGCGCAAACACTGGGGCAAGCCGGATGAACTTCACGCTTGTAGAGCGTGTTCCCCCCCACCCACTTCTTCTTATGGCAAAGAGGTTTTTTGAGAAAGAATAAAGGAGTGTGGCTTCTAGGGATCTGACTACTCAGGTACCTACAGAAGGCAAGCTGCCAACTTTTTTTTTTTTCCTACCAGGGATCGAACTCTGGACTTTGCTTGCAAGGCAGGCGCTAGAACCACTGATCTAAATCCCCAGCCTAAGCTGCCAACTTCTAAAAAGATGCAAAGTGAATGCTCTGAAAAGGAGACACAAGCCACAATCTACCTTTTCTCGACCTCACTGGAATTTATTTTTGCCTCCTACACTGGAAATCCTCTTCTGAGAGCTGGTTCACAGAATGAATACGGCTTGCCACGCTCCCAACTGTGTCTTTGGAGATTGACTCAAACATGCCATATCTGAATTTCCTCACCTGAAAATGACTCTCATAGTGTCTATCTCACTAGGCTGCTGTTAGGAGAAACTGGGGCAATGAATTCCAAGCATATGGTGCAGAGCTGGACACGGAAGCAATGGTGATACGCATCGCCACCGCTGCCTTCCCCCTGGGCACTGCTCCATCTCTGCGAGGTGAGCTGAGCCAGGGGCTCCAGCAGCCCTCCCACACCAGGAGGCACATATCTGTTTGGACTGAGGTGAGTGCGGGTTTGCTTTCTGCACCATGGGAAGTCATGATCCCCACCTACAACATGGTTCCTCAAGGCATTCTGGGGTGAGTGGCTGTGGCTGAGAAGTGGGAGCTGGTGGATCTCATGCGAAAATTCCCCAGAGAAACTTTTATAAGCATTTTCTGTGAAACAGCATGCTTTGTGGGCCTTTCTGATTTTGGAATGTAGTGAAAACTACTTTTATATACAAAAGATGCAGAAGACAGTAGCTTGCTACAAAGGAGATGTACTCTTGCTTTGTGCAAGTCAAGCTTGAGCATGCAAATTCAACCACAGGAGAAGCGACTCACACACTAACACCAGCACGGGACACTACTGTCTCAGGCTTGAGCACTTACTGGACTTTCCAGAAAGGCAGAAAGGGAAAAATTCAGTTTACATTCTTCTAGGAAGGGCCTGAAGAGGAGCTATATATTGAACAGACTGCAAAGATGAACGCCATATACAGGTACAGCTATAAATCAAACCACTCTTCTTGTTGTTCCACTTTCTTCAACTTTGACGGGGTGGTGGTGAACCTTTCCTTCATACTGAAAAACTCCACATATGTAAAAGACGCAGGGTTCTCTTGCGGAAAGGTTTCTTTCCTTAGGATTTTTACTGAAGTCCAAGACAAAGTACTTGTATCTCCCCTGCTTCTGACTGCTTTATATAAATATGTAAATTGTTTCTTTGGTCTAATCTTAGTTGATCCTCACAGGCACAGAGGAAAGTGCTGTTGAGACACACTTTAAAACTCCACTTTTTTTTTTTGAGACAGGGTCTCGCTACAGTTCAGGCTGGCCCTGAGCTCAGCCTCAAAATCACAGCAATCCTCCTGTCTCTGCCTTCCTAGTGCTGGAATTAGAGGTGTGAGCCATCATACTGGGCACTGGTATGTGGTTACCAGGGATCAAACCTCAGCCCTTGCTGTTCCAAGACAGGTGCTGGAACCACTAAGCCGAATCCCCTGCCCTAAAACTCTATTTCTGTTCTATTAAATGAGAACAGATGCAATCTAGAACTGAACAAAGCTATAATGACAAAGAACTGAAATTTCCTGATGGGCCTTAAAGTCCCACCCTATATGTATATAAATATCCAAAGAGCCTGTCCAATCAATTTCTGATTACAGGGCATAGAATAAGCACTCAATAAATATCTGGAGAAAGAAACTAAGGGTGTGGAATTGCAAAATATTGCCTTTGGTTGATCCACTGAGACTGTGTTTGAGGTAGCTGAGAAGTCAGCTAGGGAACAGAAGTCCCACTGAGAAGAAGCTAGTACTGCATTGACATTCAGGTGTGGGTGGGGAAGCATCTGTATCATTCTCTGGCCTGTAAGTTTATATAACTGCTCTTCAACTAGTATTGCATTTTCTTGGAAAAAACTGGCTTTATCAGAGAACAGCTTTAGTACTGATAACATCTACTAATTAACAGCAGATATACTAATACAATGAATGAAATAATTCAAGGTGCTGGTAGCAGAAACATCAGACTAAGAAAGTTTTAGGGATTTATGATGGCATGAATACTTGCATGTAACTGGGCTCATGCACAATTAAGAGTTTGGTGACATATATACAAGGAAAACTGGGCTTAGAATAATCTACTGTAACATGCCTTGGTAGTTTCCACAGAGAAAGGAACAGATATTTATGAGAATGTTGAGTCGTAGGTCTTTAGAACTGGAAGTAACATTAGAAATCAGAGGATAAGATAGATAAGAAGATGGACGGTTCACACTCATAAATTCACTAGCTCAAGGTTTAAATGACTTAAGGCTCCTTTTTCCTTTAATAACTACTGTTAGTACTGGGGATCAAACTTAGGCCCTGTGCTTCCAAGGTAGACATGATACCACTGAGCTAAGTGCCTGGCCCAGTATATTAAACATTTAAATTTTTTCTCTCAAGTAAAAAGCAATGACTAGCTGTAATTCATTGGGGGAATTTGTATATTAAACATTTAAATTTTTTCTCTCAAGTAAAAAGCAATGACTAGCTGTAATTCATTGGGGGAATTTTTTTCTTAATTGTAGAAAAACCCCCCAATTTACCACTTTATGTTTAAGTGTATAATTCAACAGTGCTAAGTACATACACATTTTGATGAACTAGATCTCTAGAACTTCGTCATTCTATATCCAATGAACAATTTGCCTTTCTCTTTTTATTTCCTCGTTCTGGGACTCTGACTACTTTAGTTATCTTATGTAGGTGCAGTTACAAAGTATCTGTCCCTGTCTGGCTTATCTCATTCAGCATAATACCCTCAAAATTTATCTACATTTAAAATATAACAGGATTTCCTTCCTGTTAAACCTTGAGTAATATTCCACTGTAAATACAGCCCACATTTTGTCTACTCTTCTGTCAAAAGCCATTTGGGTTGTTTTTGTGGTTAATGTACAATTCTACTCACATGTTTTAAAGGCCTTTACTGTGGAGACTAATTTCCCCTTTTTTCATCAAAATGACAGGCCAGTACATTTTATAAATTTCTTGAATCACTGGTGACAAATGCATGGCACGTGTGCTGCAGTGGGCTGTTTGTCATTACTGAAAGTTCTAAAAAGTTTTCATCACTGCCCTAACCTGTCAAAATTATATTTATTTTAAAAATATGCATATGGACAGATACCTCCATAAAGAAAAACCTACTTCTTAACAGGCTGTTCTGAAAGGAAAACTGTGGAGAAGATACTGCTTTGATTGAGGCCCTGCTGGATCTGGGTAGGTGTGGGCTGTGCAGTGACTGGCAGGGCAGAGTCCACTTTCCACAGTTCCTCAGTCCACAGCAGCACATGCAGAGTTCCCTTGTTTTGAACGGTCATTTAAACACTGATTACAAAACAAATACAGGTCAAAATAAATATGGTTTTGCTATCCACGCAAAATGTCAGTACATTGTGCAAATTACTTTGTTTTTAGAAATTTACAGAAATAAAGCATGAGTTAAACACTAGAAAGTTTCATATCACACATATGGTCATAGCAACAAGAAGCGATGCTACATGTGAAAATATTGACTTTTTCTTTATAGTTCTTGCTTTTTTGTAAAATTTAAATCTTTATTGGTACATTATTTACATACATCATGATCTCTTTCAACACTGAGAATTTGTACAGCATATAACACAACTTCTCTTTTTTTGCCATTCCCCTATCCACCCTATAATCCCCTGCCCCCATATATATGTTTTGTTTTTCTCTTCTATTACCATCACATTATTTTCCCCCTCATTACCTACTCGTACATCCCATTTCCTTTTCAATATTGTGTATATCCCAATATCTACCATATAATCTACAACTCAGCTCCATTAGCTCATACTAGAGAAAAGATAAGGAATTCACACTTCTATGAGAGGTGTTCATTTATGAGGCTGTCCTGAAGGTATATGCATTTGTGCATAAATGACGCAATTGTAGCATTTTTTATGGCAGAGTAATACTCCATCTTATAAAAGAACCACATCTTCTTTATCCAGTCTCCAGTTGATGGACATTTTGGTTGTTTCCAAGATTTAGCCATCACAAACTGAGTAGCTATAAACATGGGTGCACATATGTCGCTGTGATATGAATCTTTTAATTCTTTTGTGTATATACCTAGTAGAGGAATAGCCGGGTCAAATGGGACCTCTATTCCTAGTTTTTTGAGGTATCTCCACACTGATCTCTACAGTGGTTGTACGAGTATACACTCCTACCAACATTTGAGAAGGGTTCCTTTTTCTTTGCAGCCTTGCCAACATTTGCTGCTGGCTAATTCTGAGATAGCAGCCATTCTTTGTGGAGTGAGATGAAATTTCAGTTTTGTTTTCATTTGCATTTGTTGAATGACCAGTGATGTTGAGCATTTCTTCATATGTTTCTCAGCTGTTTTACTTCTTCCTCTGCAAAGTGTTTATTTCAGATGCCTATTTTTGAATTGGGTCTTTAAATTTGGGTGGGCTACTGTTTTAAAGCTCCTTATATTCTAGATAGCAGCTTTTTGTCTGAGAAACAGCTGGTAAAGATCCTTTGCCATATTGTCAGTTGTCTTATTGCTCTGTTGGTGGTTTCCTTTGCAGTACAGAAGCTTTTTAATAAGAGGAGATCCCATTTGTTGATCTTTTTTTTTTCTTGCCAGTTCTCATGCTATAGAGGTTTTGTTCATGATGTCTTTCCCTAAGTCAGTGCCTTCAAGAGTTTTACCTAACCTGTTTTGCAGCAGGTTTAGTGTTTCTGTTTTAATATTTAAGTCTCTAATCCATTTTGATTTTAGCTTGGTACCCAGTGAAAGAGATAGGTCTAGCTTTAGTCTTTGGCAGGGTAAAGCCTAGTTTTTCCAGCACCATTTGTTAAAGAGGTTATCTTTCCTCCATTGAGGGTTTCTGGCTCCTTTGCCAAAGATGAGGAGGCCTAATGTATCTGGAGTTGTTTCTGGACCTTCTAATCTACTCCACTGATACTCGGGTCTGTTACTTTGCCAGTACCATGCAGTTTTTATCACAGTGGCTTTGTAGTATAGTTTCAAGTTGGGGATTGTAACCCCATGTCCTTGTTGCTTAGAACTGCTTTTGCTATTCTATTTCTTTTGTTGTTCAGATGAGCTTTTGGATTATTTTCTCTAGATCTGTGAAATATACTGTTGGGATTTCAATCGGGATTGCATTCAATCTATATAGTAGTTGTGGGAGTATAGCCATTTTGACGATATTGCTTCTTCCTACCCAGGAACAAGGGATATCTTTTCATTTTCCTTTATTTTCTTTTTCAGAGTGCTGTAGTCTTTAGAGCAGAGATCTTTCACCCACATTGTACACATGTATATTCCTTTTCACAGGTTTCAACACAAGAGCTGCTGTGCATTTAGGGTGAGCATCCACCTCAACATTCATGAAATGATCTTAATTCATGCTTTTCAGGGACTCATCAAAACAAGACATCTCAGTTGGTACCTAGGCTGTGTTCCCAATCCCAACACATTTTCCACTGCTGTCCTTCCCATAGATGTGTGATGATTAAAATAGACAGAAAGCAAAAATTACAGCTCATTTCTGGAAGTATTTTTCTTTGACAAAAACATAATCTCTATGAACTACACAGAGAGGCCAGGCTCCCAAGGGCTGCTGAGGCTGCAGATACATAGAACACTTGCAGTGACAAGGTGTTAATGTGTAAGAAGCAAGGACCCAAAACAAAGAGCACTGGGGCTGTTTGCGAATCTGAAGTGTGGGCTGCAGATGCAGTGGAGGGGCTGAGTGCTTGCCAAACACACCAAGGCCCTGTGTTCTATCCACCAGCACTGGGGCAAAAAAAATCAAAGGGCCACAGCAATGTGCCAAGCTATGCCAAACTGGGATTAATGGACAGCAATTCTAACTAATACCTTGTGATTAGGAATCATTAAGAATGCCCTTGGGGGGTCGGGATTTAGCTGAGTGGTTCAGGTGCCTCTCTTGCAAATGCAAGGACCCAGGTTTATCCCGCTAACCATGTAGAATAATGCTGGGCGTGGAGTTTCACACCCACCAGCAATCAGTACCATATACCACAGCGTTGGGCATGCTGGCTTGCACCTGCAATCCCAGCACTTGGGAGGTAGAGGCAGAAGGATTGCTGTGAGTTCAAGGACCACCTGGGCTACACAGGGCCAGCCTGAACTTTACAAAGTAAGACCCTATCTCCCCCCAAAAGGAATGCCTTTGAGGAAAAGAATAAAAGAAAAACAAATGCATATCTTGCTTTCTTGCTTAGCTTTCTGACGTGAAAGACATAAGAAGCCTGTTTGTGGTCTGAGGTAGAAACACAGAGGGTTTCTTGTGTTTCTCGCTGTCCAGACTGACAGAGCTGTTCTCCCAGTGCTGCACCCAGCCCAGCTCTGCCCATCCTGTCTACCTCCACCAAGCCCCCCACACAAGTCTTCCACCTCCTTTCTGATGCCACCTGCAGAGTGAATCTGGACAGGCTTACAGCAACACCTTGTTTCCCCACAACTGTCTTTATGGAAATAATGGCAGTTTAGGGGAAGGTAGAACATCTTCACTAGTTTTGTGATATGAGAAGATGAATGTGTAGCAGTTGGAAAGAGATGTGTTGTGGACAGAACAGACTGGAATTTTAGGGAGAGGGCAGGTATGAGAATGTCAGAGAAAGAACTGGTATTTGGCGATAATCAGGAAAATGAACAAAAGAAGGTGGACTTGATTACCATAAAAGAAAAATCCACCTGCCACTCCTATAAATGAGAGTAATCCTTGGCTCTGAGAAGGCTAACAGAAAGTCCTGAGGCTAGCTCGAAGCCCTGATGCAGACTAAACATCCTGCGTATTAAGGCCAAAAAGGAAGGACCTCTGTGGAAAGGCTAAGCCAGGTTGATGAGGTCTTTAAACAGCTGGGGAACAAACAGCAGGATGACCTAAGAATATCGTTATCTCCCAGTTTCTGCTAATTGTGGAGGGAGCTCACTTCCCTGAACTCAGGAGTCTGCTCTTTGGACTTGGTCAAGGTGTCAGTCTTCCTTTAGTTTCTCTGAGTAGCTGTGGTCAACTTGCAAAGTGCAGCTGAATTGAATCAGCAATGTCCAGGCACGGAAGGCCCACCTGAGGACCACTGCCAGTAACATAAACAGATCCTCAGCTGTCGATTTCCTAGGAGGAGCTTGCTGCAGATGGTTTTCCTGATGCGAAGCTGGCTCTTTGTGTCAGAGGAGCGTGGGGCCTCGCTGTTGCAGGAACGCCTGCAGTTCTTGTCAGGGGCGCTCTCATTTCACCCTGTCACTTCCTAACTCCAATGCAGATCTCTGTTGTGGTTTGTGTCCAGGTGTCCCCGCAAAGCCTCACGTGGTCACAGGCTATTCTGACTGCTGAATCTACAGTGTGTCATGTTGGGATTAAGGGTGAGTGATTACTAAACCACTGCATGTGAATGACTGGTTTGGTACCGCCCCAATCCTTCATAGTCTGAATAAGATAAAAGAGGCAGGAAGACACTGTTAAGATTCCCTTGTTGCTTTTGCTTCTTTGTATGTTCCACGTTATTTCTCCTCTGTGATGACTGGCAACCCTGCTTTGAAGCCAGACGATCATGGACTGAAACCTTTATGAACTGTAAACTAAATCTTCTTTCTCCCTTTGACTTAGGGTGTCAGGTATTCTGTCTCAGCAACAAGAGAAAAGTAACTAACACAATCCCTAAATTTGGTGGCACAGATCCTTCACTCCACTGGCACAGGATTTCTGGCTTCTTTCACTGGCCTTTCGACCTTCTGGGTGCGGATACAGATAAGCAACAAGAGAAAAATAACTAAAATGGCCTCACAGCACCACAGAAGCCTGCATGGACTCAAGAAGTTGCACAGAAAGCTGGGACCCAGATTTATGTACTGAGGGTAGAGATGAGCACAACTGGCAGCTTGGATGGTGGTTGTGGGCTTCCTGCCTATGAGAAGAGGAAGACGTGGTGAATGCTGGGCAGTCCAGGGTGAAGGGAATAGGGCATGAAGGAAAGAATCCATAGAGCCTCCTGCAGGCAGAGGGCAGAGAGACAGACTCCAGATTTTACTGCCCAGCGATGGCACCCTGGACGGTGCTAACGGGGAGTGACTAGGTCTCATTCACCCTCTCATAAAGATCCATGAGGCAGTGTGTGAACACAGCACAGCATACACAGGAAGGCAGGTTGGAAGGCAACACTGACGGCGGGTGCAGAGGACACTGAAAGAGCACAGTCCCTCTCCGTCATGTTAGGCCTGTGCTCCAAGGGTAACAATTTAGCTTTGGGAGGTGGCTCAAGGAGGCCGTCATATCTCTCTGCGGGAAACACTATCCTTCGATTCAGGAGGGCCTGACTCATGGGAAAGGGAAGTTACTGAGGGGTAATGGCTAAGTAGCTTCCTGCTGGGAGAAGATTGTTCACATCTATCAGGCTTTCTGTGCAGCGGATGACACCCTGCTCCACCAGTTACTGTGATAGTCCTGGCTTGGGAAGGAGGCAGCCGGCAACCTCGCAGAAGGTGCAGTTGTCCAGCTGTCCTGGGGAGGGCACCCTTGCCCCACTCGCTGCTCTCTGGCTCCAGGGATGCTGGCCTCTGTTTTCAGCATGGATTCACTGCAGGGATGGGGTCTTTTGTGTGTGTGCGTGGCCCAGCCAAGTGTTCTATCACTGAGCTATCCCTGAGCACTGGTCTTTATTTTAAAGAGCAATTTGCACATTTCAAACCACACACTGACAAGAAGCAGTGACACGGATTATTTTCTAAGCAGTTGATATTCTGAACACTTCAAATGAAAGACAAAAACTAGCCAGTTTTGGAAACGGTTGCCAATTTCTAAGCAGAAAAAAGGCCACAGAATTGAATCTGAATTTATGTACAAGATGGACGCAGGCTCTAACTTCTGTAGATCCCAAGAACTCCAACTGCTGCTGACTGGAAAATGCGATTGTTCTGGAGTTTTCCAGATGGCAACTCATTTATCTGCCACCTCAAAATAATGCAGATGTGCGAAGCAGTTCTTCTTTGAGCTCCCTATTACCTTGTTGTCATTTCCAAGACCTGTGTGAATGTGACAGTCATTCTACTGCTAGTTAACACCTCAAGTAGGATGATCAGAATTTGGTACTGCGGAAGGGGTTGATCCATTAAGTTGGCAATAGAACTACACACATTCTTCACATAAAATATACATTACAGTTTTTGGTATTGCTTTGTGTTTGAATTCTGTTTAGAGTCAAGTATGAAGAAGGGTCAGGAAAAGACTGGGGCCTAAGGGAATGCCAAACAAGCAGGGATCCTCCTGAGAATGCCAATGAAATACAGTAGCAGGATTTCCTTTATATTTTATAAATATATTATTGACAGTAAAAGAAAAAAAATAAATGAAAGTAGGAATACAGCTTACGGTGTCCCTATTGCTTCATCATAGAAAATCAGTGAAAGGAGCAATTTTCTTACAAATAACTGATCGAGGGCTACTTTAGCCTTTGACATTCTAATTTGTGTTGCAGAAGCCAGACACATCAGACCACCGAGGAGCCCAGGCTGCCACAGATGCACCACTGGTTTTATAAACAACAAAAGCCAGCCCAAGTCAAGGTGACCCCTGGCACTTAAACAGAATGAAAAAGACCATCTCGTCAGGTCCTTTCTGGGGTCAGCACCCAAGAAGCTGTGTTTTGTACCATTTGCACTGCAGACATCGTGCATGTGAAACGTAACTGAGGTTCATCCATCTATTCTACTCCTCTTGCATTATGATGGAAAATACTAGGAAAAGAGGGGTATATTTATTCCATGAAGCGCCTGCATACACATGTGTGGCATGTATATGTACAAAGATGTAGACTTTAAACAGTCATTATGCTGCAGTTTCTCACACTTATAACATCAACATTGAGCAAGCTACGAAAGCTCAGCTTCCCAAAAGGATGCAGTCCTTGGAAACTCTGGGAAGCTGATGCTTTCCTTCATGTTGTCCTTGAATTCTATGACATAATTCATCTTTCTATGTTTATATTAGGAAAAAGGACAGAGTTTCATGATCCTGTAGTATAAATCACAAACAGCAAAAGCACTGATGTCCAATCAAGGGGAAAATGTCAGAGCTGAAGGCTCCTAATGAAAAACAGTGTATCATGGAACCATCTTACCTGTCGGCGGATTATCCCAAGGTCTCTTTTGGCTTTATTCACTAGGGTTTGAATTTCTAGTGGATCCTTTACATTTTTATTTTCTCTGAAGGCATCTCTTATCCTCCTGACAGCATACGTTCTAAATGAATTCAGAGAAAAAAGAAAAAGGTGTCAGCATGTCTGAGGCTATGCTTTTCAATGGCTCTAAAAGTGTTTCTTCTAGAATTAACTTTGGAGTATTCCCCAATGAGTAATTCACATTGATCTTTGCTGGTGGGACAGGCCAATCCATTGCTATTTTTGATTGACTAAGCAAACAGATTTAGGAGAATAAATCTATCCCAAATGAGTCACATACAAATGGCAAACAGCTACTGAAATACTCCATAGTTTACTGGTTCTTTTGAGTTATTCATGTCTGGACTCCCTCCATTAGCATGGGTAATTGAACAGTTACTGTATGAGCCAAGAATTCAGAGGTTTAATGATCCATCGCAAATGCACGTACTGAGATACTGACCAGCCTTCCAATCTCTGTCTTGTCTTTTGGCTCCCACTTCTCTTTCCTTAATACACAACATAAGGCTCTGGGCTTTGTAAGAAATGTGGGATTATGTCAAAATGCTTTCTTCACCTTCACAGTGTCCACATCTGTACATGAGTGCATGCATGTGAATACACACACACACACACTACAGCCAGACAAAGGGCATTTGCAGTCTTGGTGAGCAAACAAGTGAAGGCTTTCAGACAGACAGGCTCAGGCTGCTATCTCTGCCTGTGTGAACACAAGGCCATGTTTCCTCATCTGTCAAAGAAGTGTAACACTGCTCAATGCAGCCAGGTAGGTAAGGCTTTATTACATGATTCTAGATGTTGGCATGAAGCCTGCTACCTGGACAGACTCTGAGTATGGGCTCTTATTATTCTTGCCACCCCTCCATGCAGTGATTCCCTTCTATTCAAGTCATGATGTCACCTTTGTCCCACATCCTCAGGGACATGTATGTGTGCAGGAGGGTATGGCACAGTCAAGAGCTCTTAATTAGACACTCTCCTGCACTCAGTCACAGCCTTAAGCCCCATGCCCCCCATCTACTCTGTACTCAAAGACAAGAGGCTGCGAAGCAGCCTGAGTCAGACCTGTCAGACCCCATTTTCTCTGGTCTTTGTAATGATTTCAGATCACTGCTTTTAACTTTAAATACCAGCTAAATAATCCACGCCATACTAATAGTGACATTTACCAGCAGCAGAATAGAAACAGAGGCAAAGAAAGGAGAAAAGGAGATGTCAGTGTTCTCGGGGCATAAGGGTGGGATACTGTTAGAGGCATGGAGATTGGGAAGTCTAGACAGTGCAAATTTATTCTAGATAAAGTTTTCTAAAGCAAAGAGAAATTTTACATTAAAAATACTAATAACCAGTTTTTTTTTTCTGATATAAAAGCGAAGTAAAATTCTATCTTGCAACACTATAACCCCAAAGAAGGAAGAACTTAGGAACTCAAGAATGCAAGACACTGTAGAGATTTAGATCTTAGAACCAAGAGAACAGCTGGGGAAACTGCAGGGGAAGCTGCAGTATGAACCCCAAGCACTCCAGCTTCCAGGGTAGCTTGTGTACTTTCAGCCACTACACAACTTAAGTGGAGTCCATTCAGTTCTATGAGACATGGGAAAATTTTACTAAAAGATTTTATCAGATACAGATTTTACTCATGGGGAGCTGCTAACTACCAAGACTTTAGATGGCTAGGTAAGTAAGCAAACAGCAATTTCTGAAGCACTTTCCTGTACAGCACAGTATTATTTATAACATGGTATTTTTGTTCTTTCTCACTCCCATATACTCCTCTAAAGCAGTTTTCTTCCTTTTTTTAAAATGGCATTAGTAATAGAGAAATGATAGGATAATTTAATATTCTGATTCACATGCAAAATTATTGTTGTAACATAAATTTATCTCCGTGAACCTTTTCTGAGGGGTAGTGATTGAAGGACTTCATGCATGCTAAGCATGTGCTCTGTCACTGGTTTGCAGCCCAACTCCTTATCCACTGTTTTACTTTTTCACCTTGATGTTTATGGGCTTTTGGAAAAGTCACACATGTGGCAGTGGAATATAGTGACTAGTGAAGAACAGGTATAATAAAAGTATTACTGAATGGAATGAAGAAAAAAA
>PVIR01028389.1:0-21895 GCA_004026965.1 Petromus typicus | reverse complement strand
TTTTTTTTTTTTTTTTTGAGTTAGGGTCTCACTATGTAGTTTGGGCTAACCTTGAACTCTCAGCAATCCTCCTGCCTCTGAGATTATATGTGTATACCACCACACCAGCTTCAATAAGCAGTTTAATTATATCAGCCATTCATTTGAAACTTTAGTAGGTACCTTTCGTCTTGCATTTATCATTGTGTTAGAATCTGAGGCAATAAAGAAAAATAATGAAAAAATAAGAAAAGTAATGGATGAATGGATGCATTTTTGATCTGAGAGACTAATATAATAATAGAGAAATTAAATATGTACATAGAAGCAATATTTTTCTGTTCTTGGTTTTTTGAGACAGGGTCTGCTATGTAGTCCAGGCTGGCCTCAAAATCCAGGCGCTCCTTCTGCTTCAGCCTCCCTAGTGGGGGATTACAGGCATGTGCCATCATGCCTGGCTGAGAGAAATATTTAAAAATCCATCCTTAACACTCTTCCTCACCATATTCCACCTAGTGGTCAGGCACAAGGTCTGACACCTAGTGAACAGCTGATGGTTCCTGTAGTGAATGAATTAATCTCAGGAAGTACCCAGGACGAATAGACCTTGGAAGTATGAGAAAGGCAAGGCAAAGTTTCTCAAGGACAAAAGTTCATTTGCTCACAGGCAAAGATGAAGAAGATTGTAGGCAGAGAGAATAGCGGGAACAGGAGCATAAAAATAGGAAACTGAATGGCATTTTGAGTAGCTGTAGGTTTTTGGTGTGACCTGAGCACAGGATATGAAGTGGGAGTAACTGATGATTTTATTGTGTGGGAAACGAGGGAAACCAAGAGCTGCTGCAAGATTTTAAAGTCACATGTATTTAGGGACAGGTTTCAACAGAGTGCCTTTTAACTGTAGTCTATGGTGGCCTTGAAAAACACCACGTACCCCACACTGGTCTCAAACTTATGATCCTCCTGCCCCAGCCACCTGAATGCTAGGGTTATCGGCATATACCAACACACCCACTCAGGTATAAATACTGTTTTAATAACTATGCATTAAAAGTTTAGAAAATAAGAACTTTAAACTGACTCATAATCCTACTTTTCCATGTTCATACACTACTATCTTTGTAAGTCATAACTCTGCAGTACAGAGAATTTTGTATTCATTTTACCCATTTTTTATAAGGATATTAATCTTCATGACTTTTATTCCAGTTGCTACCACGGTGGACCTAGAAGCCTATTCTGAGACCCTAGCCTATTTTAAGGCTGTGCTATGTTCCAAAGACCATATGTCTCCTAAGACAATGCTACTTGTATTTTGCTGTACCTACTGATTTAGAATTTACCTTGCCTAGAGTGTGTAGCACATCTACTTGTTCACCACCACATGTGACGCTGCCAAGTTGGCACAGAGCCAAAGCTCAATAATATTTTAATAAATAAGACAGTGGGGGAGGGTAATCTTAGGTCAGAGGAAAACTTTTAAACAATATTAAAAACAGATAAGATTCAGAGTGTGAGTATGTGTAATGTGGTAGTTACTGCACAAAGTCCTTTACCCTGGTTATCTCACTTGACACTATAACTCTATGAAATGTGTCTAATACTTCAAGGGTGAGATAACAAGCCTCAGAAGGTAGTTGAATAACTCATTCAATGTTACACAAGTAAGACAGCAGTTACCAATTTGCATCAATCTAAAGATTTAAAGTACACAATCTGAGCAGTTGGAAAACATGTTCCATTTTCTAAGTGAAAAAATAGAAGCAAAGACAGATCATCAGTAGAGACATTAAAATACACAGGACATTTGAAGAAAAAGAAGTAAGCATGAAAATGAATTTCTAGACAACATTAAAGACTAAGCTTCAGGTTCAAATACTAAATGTAGAACTGAATTATATTCAAAATATAAGAAGAATTCCAAATAAAATGTAAATTGCTAATTTACTTATGTACTGGTCTTATCTTTAAAGGCAATTATTTATCTTCCATTCAGTGAGAGGTACCATGCTTGCGACTACTACATATATTGACTTAGATGATCTATTTATCTTTTGTAATAAGAAAACCCAGGCTCTGAGAGATGGAATCACTTCACCAAGTCAAACAGATAGTAAACTGTGGAGGCAGTATCAGTATTTAATTCTTTTTATACAAAACTATGCCAAACTTTCTAGTAGTAGGGAATCAAACACATTAAACTAGTGAGAACAGAGCTAACTAAATGAAAAATACCTTATACGTTGACCAGAACACATGGTGGTCTCAGCACTTGGAGAAATCAATTAATAGGTTAGAGAATGAAGGATAATTTGGGGTTGTTTTTTTAAAACTCAATAAATGGGCTGGGGAAACTCAGTAAATGGCTAGCTCAGTGGTTCTGGAGCCTGCCTTGCAAGTGGAAGGTCCCAGATTCAATCCCCAGTAACCACATACTACAATGCTGGTCATGGTAACTCATGCCCACCAGCCACCTGTACCACATACCGCAGTGCTGGGCATGGTGGTTCACACTTGCAATCCTAGCACTCAGAAGGCAGAGGCAGGAGGATTAATATGAGTTCGAGGCTTGCCTGGGCTACACAAACTGAGACCTTGTCTCAAAAACAAAATAAAATCAGAGCAAAAACTAATTTCCATGATATCTGAGTTCTACATTTCCCCTTTTTTTTTTGTGAAGGAAAAATCCCCTGACTCCATATCCCCAAACCACACTGGTTCTTTGTCTGAACTATGTCTCCTTTGCTACTGCAAGATTTGAATCAGCAATTGCTTGTTCAGTGGTCACAGCCTGCTGATTCCATGGAATGAGCTGGGCTGCTAAAGGAAGGAATCAAGTTATTTGAAATACTGGAGAACCGATAAGAATTCAAAAGCAACTAGCAAAAGGAATTTAGAAAAAATGAATTTAAAACAATTATACTTACACACACTCTCACACCACACGCGCACACACACACGCATGCACACACAGAATGGTAGGAAGAAAAAAGGTAAAGCCAGCTATTAAAAACAATGAATACTCAGTGCAGCCTAGATATCAAGGTGGCAAGTCTCCTGAAATTTATTCAAATATAGTGAAAGATTCTTAGCATAAAATATTTTATGTTGTTCATATTTTTGTGTTTTCCGTGTCCCCTCAATATTAAATAAGGACGGCCCTTGTTTAACACAAAAGTTTTTGTTTTTTTGAGAAAGGATCTTGCCTTATATTTCAGGCTGGCCCTGAGCTCACTATGTAGCCCAGGCCAGCCTTGAACTCACAGCAATTCTCCTGCCTCTGCCTCCCAAGTGCTGGGATTACAGGCATGAGCCACCACACCTGGCAATACAAGTTTTTAAAAAATTGATCAACATCGGGCCGGGGATTTAGCTCAATGGTTCTGGCGCCTGTCATGCAAGCGCAAGGACCCGGGTTCGATCCCCGGTAACCACATACCTATACTGGGTGTGGAGACTCACACCCAGCAGCAACCAGTACCACAGACCACAGTGCCAGGCATGGTGGCTCACGCCTGTAATCCCAGCACTCGGGAGGCAGAGGCAGGAGGATTTCTGATATGATTTAAGTCTGAGCTCAGAGCCAGCCTGAACCACAAAGTGAGACCCTGTCTCAAAAAAAAAAACCTTAAAAAAAAAAAAAATTGATCAACATCTTCAAAAAGCATTCCATACCACGAGTCACCTTTTAAAAACATTTTTCACCAACAGGAGTAGAAGAACATTCTGTAATTAACAGAGAAAGGACTCAGCAACAATACGTATGGTTACCTCTGCCCATGCTTTGAGGACAGCCAGTTTCTCCATGGTTGTGGCACTCTCTCTGTACAGTTGACTGGATGATCCTTTTCCAGCCTGAACTTTGTCCAGAGAAGAAACAAGCAAATTGTGAACTCGGCGGAGATCATTGAGGTCACTGACAACTCCACTTCCAATCCATGTACTACATACCTAGGCAATTAAAATTTTAATGTATAAAAAAAGTTATCATTAAGAGAATGGAATAAAATGATTGTTTCTTGAGGGAAACTCAAAAAACAAAACCAAGGAACAAAACAAAAAGATTATCTAATGCCATGTGTTAGTTTTTGTAACAAATCTATAGCAGATACAGTTTATTGTAGTTCCATGTAAAAACAATATTTATGTATTATCATGTCTCCATCATTGAACAAAAAATTTTACAGAAATTATTTTCCATACAGAGTTATTCAGTGGTGAATGAGTCTTCAATTCAATGAAATTTCTGCCTACCACTGGTAGTGTTACGCTAGATGCTAAGAAAAAGTTAAAAGCAAAAGGAAAAATATTGAGTCCTTACCCTAAAGTAAGAAAATAAAAACTGAATGAGCACATGGGAACATTACACACTATGTTATTACCCTTAAAAACAAGTTCCAGAGTAATCAATTATAACAGGAAAAAGGGAATGTTTACATATCAGGAAGATTTGTGTATACAGACATATGGACTTACATGAGGAAGAAATGGCAATTAGGAAAACTAATTTAGATCTCAGATGACAAAATTTAAACCATGTGAATGAATTTAGACTTATTCTGCGGATAATCATGAGTTTCCACAATTTCAGAGCAGGGGCATGTTACTACTAGGACTGTACTTTAGGAAAACTGCCCCAGTACTGAATAGACATAAACAATGTACTTACTCAGGTGTTACAATTTTACAATATAGTACTATATAACAGAAGAAATGGATGTAACTGGGAATAGAATGGAATGAAAAAGGAGAGCCATCTGAGAGAAATTTGGAAGTAAAAATCATAGTATATGAAAACCAATTAGTTATTTTTAGGGGGCGGGAGAAGAAAGTGGCAAAAAAAGCAAAGACTGCCAAATTTTGATTGTCAACGTTTGTAATGGGCATGGTGGTACATGTCTGTAATTCCAACTCTCCAGAAGCTAAGGCAGAAGTATCACCATGAGTTTGAGGCCAGCCTTGCCTGCACAGTGAGTTCAAGGCCAGCCTGAACTATGTAGCAAGAGTTTGTATCAACAAAAAAGGGCCAGATATGATGGTGCATGCCTGTAATCCCAGAATTTGAGAGGCAGAGGCTAAAGAATTGCTGTGAGTTCAAGGCCAGCCTGGGCTACATAGCAAGTTTAAGACCAATCTGAACTACATAGTGAGATCATGTCTCAAAAAACCAAAAACCAAACCAAACCAAACCAAACCAAAACAAAACAAAAAAACCCCAAGTTTCTAACTTGCATGAATGGAAAGGTGACATCTCTCTTTAAGAGAGCTAATAGAAAACAAGAAAGTGTAGAGGAAATGAGAGTAGAAAGAATGATTTTGATTCCAGACATTTTTACATGTTGAATTCAAGTGCCACTAAGAGACTTGTGAAAAAATACTATTCAGAAGGCCAGTGGAAACTTAGGCCTAGATTCAGGAGGAAGCTCAGGTAACTACATAAACTTAGAAATTTCTACATAAGAGTGATAAATGACTAATGTAATATTACTAGGTAAATATGTTTAAGGATAGGTTTTTTTGTTTGTTTGTTTTTTTGATACAGGGTCTGGCTTTGTAGTTCAGGCTGGCCCTGAACTCACTATGTATCCCAGGCAAGCCTTAAATTCACAGCAATCCTCCTGCCTCTGCCTCTGAGTGCTGGAATTATAGGCATGAGCCACCATGCCCAGCATTGTGGTATGTGGTACTGATAGCTGGTGGGCGTGAGTTGCCATTCCCGGCATCGTGGTATGAAGTTAGTGGGGATGAAACTCAAGACACTGAGCTTGCAAGTCAGGCGCCGGAACCACTGAGCTAAATCCTTGGCTCTCTAAGGACAAATTTTTTTTAAAGATACTTTAAAGCCAAATCACAGGGGAAATTGCTGTACCTAAGGGACAAGTAGAACAAGCACAGGGAAAATGAAAAGAAAACATCTGAAAAGCCAAGGAGGTATGACAATGGAGCCAAGAGAATTTCAAGGAGAGCTGACTTATCTGATTGTACCAATTTCACCAACAATAATTACAAGTACCCCTCATCTTATCTGAAGTCCTTGGCCCAAAGTATGTTTCACAATTTACTACTTCTGGGTAAAAGGTAACAAGGTCCAAGAACCTCATTAAGGTCTACACTGGAGAAGGTATGTGGCAGCATGTATAATCAACACAGATACTTCTGCAGAAAAACATTCTGAATCATTCAGAGACTAATACTGAAATCTCATTCTGCTTTGTGTCAAAGCCAAATGATACAAGCCAGTTCAGATTTTTTTGTTTTGTTTTTCTGTTTTTTCTAGTACTGGAAATTGAACACAGGACCTTGTGCTCCCCAAGCAGGAATGGCGTCACTAAGCTACATCACCATGCTGCCATTCAGGTTATACTTCCAAATAAATTACTTAAAAAGCTTTCTACTTTAAAGCATTTGAGTTTCACATCATGGCTAAAAAAATTGTGTTGTTTTATTCAAGTTTTTAAAAGTTAAGAATATTTGTCTAAATAAATCTTCTAAAATCTTATTTTCAAAGAATTCACAACTAAATTTAATAAAAGACTTTTAAAACTTATCAGTTAAGGACATACAGAGAGCAAAATGATGGTCTAAGTGCTAAGATAAATTTAAAGCTAGAAGACATTAAATATGAAAAGCAGCTATGTAAAATTTGGTAGAAAAACAACTAAAAGTTGGGGAAAAATATAAAGACCGAGAACTTAGCACTATATTTTCCTCGCAAAATTCTAAGTACTTTCTCTAATTCACAGAACCAATAATTGGAAACTGCAGATAATGTATTATGAATTTGGTTTACAAAGACAAAGCAACACGTACTCAGCAAAATCATATTTAAAAATCACATCACACTATCATAAGACTGGTAAATGAATGTACATATATAAATTTAAAACTGAAATGAAACACTTAAGGATGTATATATCACTTTTTGATTCCAAATCTGCTTTAAATTATTTTTGTTTATTATACTTTGTTTTTATTTGTGAGACAGGGACTTGTTTATCCTACCTCAAACTCATGGAAATTGTCCAGCCTCAGCCTCTCAAGTGCATTACAAATGTATGCCAACACACTTGGTTTTTAAATTATTTTTCACTAAGCCACTGTCCCCGATTATGTTATATTTGATGGTTTTCCCTGTAATATTGGTGAGTTATCCTGATTTTAGGAACTCAAGGTCCTGTTAATCCAGCAAATGAGCTGGGATACCATGTAAGCCAACCCCTTACTTTCCCTTGATAGGAACTTGCAAACTTCACCCCATCTATTTCAGAACTACTCCTATAAAAAAAGAGGAGGTTATAAATTTAAGAATGTAATGGGAAAAGAAGAAACTTCTTATAGAATAAGTAATTAGGCCATTAAAAAAAGACAAAGCAAAGTTGATGACAGGAAATTGTCACACTACTCATTTATCAGGAGAAGTTGTAATAGCTTTTGTTTTTTTAATTTTCAGAAGCTTGGCAAAAAGTTTTGTTGTTTAAATACCATGTTCTGAAGCCATGTGGGGTGGCACACACCTGTGATCCCACCACTCTAGAGGTTTAGGAAAGAGAACTGTCAAAAATATGAGGTTAGCCTAGACTGCATAGTAAGGTCGAGGCCACATGAACTCAAAGTCAGACTCTATCTCCAAAAGCAAAACAAAACAAACTACACTCTGAAACATCACCATAATGTATATATTTACAATACCTCTGATTTTTTTTTTCTTTTGTTTTTTTTGAGACAGGGTCTCAAATTGTCCAGGCTACCAGGCTGTCCAACAACTATTTGATCTTCCTGCTTGCTGGGATTCCAGGTAAACTATAACTTTTTGATGTTTTGCATCAGTATCTCAAACCAGATTATCTACTCTAAACCCAACATTTGTACCTTAATCCAGAGGATCTGTCCTTTGTAACAGTGGGTTATATTTTTCTGCTTAGCTAACCATTAGGGCAGCAGGCCTCACCAAAATACTTAACAATGGAAAGCAGCAGCAAACCCATTGAACCAGAGAGAAGAGCCAGGATTTCAAGTCTATCATTGCAGACAGCAAAACCTTAGTTGCATGCAGGATGCATGAAGCTTAGAAGCGAATTCCATGCAAAAATGGTGGAATACAGATAAAGAATCTGGTTTTCTAAAAGATTAGATTTTAATGCATGAATCCTTTGAGATAGACACACAAAAAAGGATTTTATGGTAGGTGTAAGAACATGGGTTTTGGGTAGTTTCTCTGAAGATAAAATAAGAATAATGCCCACGAAATAATTTTGCAGTATAATTTCTACATCCGATATTCTTCTTAGGATAATTTAATATCCAAAAACTTGAAGAATTTTCATAACCTGTGGTCAAAATAATGTTTCATTATCTAAATAATTGTTATCATTTTTCTTCAGATATTAATTACAGACTAGGTTATCTTTCATTTTTGTCCCTCTTATGATATTCATCTGTCTACTCATTTTGGGGTCACATGAAAACTAAGTATCTCAGCATTATGTCATCAGTTATGACAACAAGGGATATAATTAACAGGTACTATTTCATGTCATACAGAACCAAAGCAGAAACTGTCACAATTGTATTTCTAGGATAAAAATAAAAATGATTTGTCTTTTCTCCTTTCTTGAAGTGAAAATTTAAGTGAATTTACAGAAGATAACTATAACAAAGTTAATTTTTCTTCTTACCTGGCATGCTTTTGCTATTATATCTGATGGTGTATCTTGTGAGAAGGCTGGTCTTAGAGCAGCTCCCACCTAGAAAAATGAATAACACACTTGAATTTCAGAGATAAATAGTAAACATAAAGCCTTTTGTGTTTTTGGAGATGAAAACACATAAAATACGTCTTTGTTCCTTTGCTTTTTATTACCTTTCCCTTATCTCTTTTCAGTTTTAATAAATTCAACCATACCATTTTTCTTTGCTTTCCAGGAGGTTATCACTACCAAATGTATAGGAATGTTGTTCCTACCATAAAAGCAATTAATCTTATTTCTTTTTCCTTTTTTTTTTGTTTAATAATGAAGACTTTCTGACAAAGTGGCATATTATCAGAGATAACAAAAGAAAGCTGTATTCTGATATATATATATATATATTTTTTTTCTTTTTGCCTCATGGGTGAATCTCACATAACTAGATCAATATTGTTAAATTAACTGAGTAGTACTAACATTCAGTTACTAAAGACCTCAGAGATCATTTCACCTAAAAAAAATGAGAGCTTGAAAAAGGCTGTTCAAAAATACTAATTTGTATAGTTGTTACATTAATAGAGGAATATATTTAGTCTTACACATACCAAATCATAGATTCTTAAACATGTCAGAATACAAAATATCCTGGGTTGATATTTCTTCCCTTATAACAGAGATCAGGTCACCAGGACATGGCTGGAAAAGTCTAGAAATGGATCAAGAGTCCCTCTGTGTGACCAAACACCCACAGCAACTATTCACAACATGTAAGCCAGTACTGGATCTTGTACTGAAGCAGAAAGGATACAATGCAAGAATATCCTGGATCCACTAACTGCAACATGATAGCTTATATGCAAGTAGTTGGTCAATGCTGAATTTCCTAAGGATAATAACTGTTCTATAGTTATGCTAAGACAATGTTCTTGCTCTCTAAAAATACAGACCAAAGTGATCAGGGGGCAAGTGCATGAATTAAATAATTTAATTTCAAGTTGTTCTGGAAAAAATTATGTGTCTGTGTAGAAAGAAACATAGCATAGGGTGGGGCAGGAAGGGAAAAAGAGAGCATATGAGTCAAAAAAAAAAACAATGGATAAACATGAGTAACAGACATGAAATATTTTTTTTGGTTATTATTATGCAACTTTTCTGTAAATTTGAAAATTATTTCTAAATAAGACGGCTTTTTAAAACACCTTTCATCTGTACAGGAGTAAATAATTATAAATAGGTTTTCTATAGCTAGTTGGGTCAGAAGCTTCCTCATCTGTACTTATGAAGGAAAAAAATCAATTAAACATTATTAACACATTTAACTGTATATATTTATACAACTTTTACATAAGGTATGGTGAGCCTGGAATCAATATTTTAGCTCAGTGATCACAAACCTTTTAGAGATGAATACTCAAACTGCAACCCAAAGGCTACTTATTTATTGCAGTGCCAATACGGAAATTAAACCTGAATAGTAATGCTTTAGTTTAGAAAAAACAATTCATACATTAACCTTTTCTGTCTTAAAAGAAAAACAACATGCATGCCATAGGTTTGCCACCACTGTTTTAGCACAGTGACATTCAAAAAGGTACTTCTACTTTACTTTCTAATGTAATATTTTTAAATTCTCATACCACTTCCCCACCCCCATAGCTAATATGAGTTTATTGTGCCCCCTCTATTTTGTTTTTGTCGGTTATTGTTTGGGGGGTTTTTTTTGTTGTTTTTTGGGTTATTTTTGAGACACAGTCTTGCTTTGCAGTTCAGGCTGGCCCTGAACTCACTACATAGTCTAAGCTAGCCTCAAACTCACAACAATCCTTCTACCTCTGCCTCCTGAGTGCTGGGATTACAGGCGTGAGCCACCATGCCCAGCATTGTGCTATGTGGTACCAGGGATCCAACTTGGGACCTTGCACTTGCTAGGCAGACGTGGGAACCACTGAGCCAAATCTCTGGCCCTATTGTGTCTCTTCTGATAAATAAGGATATAAATGTCAGGAAAAATAAGTTTATCTGTTTAGAATGAAATAAAAATCCTTTAAAAAGTGCTCAAATCTTTCAGTAATACTTTTAGCTGCTGTTATTAAGGGTTAAATTATTCTTCACTGTACAAAAAGACACTGCTTTTTATTTCTAAAACTGCTTATCTAGTCTTGGCGCATAAAAATAGTGGCAGCAAATCCAGAACACTCCTCTGAATGGTCCTTTTATCTTTTAAAAGGCATGGCTAAACATCTAAACACAAGACACAAGACTGGAAAACTAGGCTGGAATTTCTATTCTAGTTTTACCACTGATATGTTATCACAACTTAAAAATAGTGGCAATAGCTTGACACCATGACTTCAATTGTGGGCTGACTGAAAGTATTAAACAGTCTATGGAAGTAAAGATATACATCTCACATGAAAAATAAATTACAGTCCCAAATACATTTCTCCAGGCAGTCTTTACTTCTTACTGGTCCCTTAAAAGAAAGAAAATATCTCACATTAGCTTGATACTGCTCCAGAATCACATGACCTGGAAATTCTGGCTCAGGCACAGATGCAAATTTCTTGATAATGTCTTCAAGAGCCTGGAGCCCAGCCATCCGCAGCTGGTTGCTATGATCAGTTGCAGCCATGAATGCCATGCGAATCAGGTCAGAGAGATGAAGTACTAAGAGGTCATCTAAAAATAAAAATAGAAGGCAAAAGGGGAAGCTTTTCCAAAAATTAGTGTTATAACATAAAAATATAAAACATACCTCTCATAAAAGCACTTAAGATTCACATGACAGATTCTATAAAAAAGATATCCTTTTAAGAAAACTGCCATTTATGTGTGTCTGACTTGCAGCCTGCCTTTTTTCCCTTTTAAAAAATATTACAATAAAAACTTAAAACTAAAGTTTTGCTGTTTATATGCATTAACTATATTATATTATTTATATGTAGTCTAAGACAATTCCTCCTCACTCACTCACTCAAAAAAAAAAAAAAGGCTGGCTGCAGGTTGGACATGGCTGTGAGCAGTAAATTTTTACACAGTGTATTAACATAGGCAACTATAGGATTTACAGTGTATCAGAGGAAAAACACGTAATCAGCAAGAGTTTCCCAAATGAATTCACAATTTTTTTAGAACAGGGTTTAGAAGACTTTTACTACAAAAAACCAAATCGTAAATATTTTTGGCTTTGCAAATAATATCATCTTTTATCACAACTTCTCAACTCTGCTCTTATAATAAAAAAGCAGCCACTCACAATATGAACAGAAATGAATATGCTATGCTCCAATAAAATGTTATTTACAAAACAGGCAGTGGATAGATTTGGACTTCAGGGTATCTGCCTACCCCTAGAAAAATAAAACAAAAATCTTTAGTCAGGAAAGACTTTTAAATTACATCCCAAAACAAAGTACAATACCATTTAAAGAACCACAGCAAAACTCATTACTAACATAAAATTTTGAATGTCTGACATCTAATAAAATTAACCAAAAAAGCACTTTTTCTGACTGAAACCAAAGAAAGAACAGTAATGACTAAAGAGGCATCACAGAAAAACTTAACACTACTGGCTAGAAAGAGAAAAAGACAGAAAGGGAGCCATATCCAGGGAATACAGGCAGTATATGAAGGCTGGGGAAAAAAAGAATATTAAATGGCCATAAAAACACCAGCATGAACACAGCTCAACTGATAACTTGATTCTAGCCCAACTTGATTCTAAATCCATGTTGGACAACTAACCTAAAGAACTACAGGGTGATAAACCTGTGTTATTTTGGGGGGTTTTGTTATTGTTGCTTTTTGAGACAGGGTCTTGTTTTGAATTCAGGCTGTCATTGAATTTACTATGTAGCCTAGGCTGACCTCGAACTCTCAACAATCCTCCTGCTTCAGCCTCCCAGGTTCTGGGATTAAGGCATATGCTGCCACACCTGGCAACTGTGCTATTTTGAAATGAAATATATGGTCACTTGTTACAGTAATAATAGAAAAATTAATTAAACAAACCTTTCCACCCAGAAACCTTTTTCTGCCTTTAAAATCCAACTCATGCCAGTTGTAGTAGCAGGTGTGTAATCCTAGCATTCAGGAGTCTGAGGCAAGTGGACTGCCACAAGTCGAAGGCCAACATGGACTATACAGTAAGTTCAAGCTCAGCTTGAACTACACAGCAAGACTTTGCCTCAAAAAAAAAAAGCTTCAAAATAACCTCTCTGTAAGGTCTTCCATGATTCTTTAGGGAAGGGATACCATTTTTAAAATGCTGCCAAATTATATAATCACTATTGAGACATTCTGTAATTATCCAACTCATAAATCTGCTCTCTATTCCCTAGACTAAAAAGTTGTTCTAGGATATAGACTGTATTCCTTCTTTTTGTATCCACAATGTATAGCAAAGTATTCAGTAAATATCTGCTAAATAATGAATAAAGACATTGCAAGTACCATATCTTTTCTCTAGTATGAAAAACAGTATGTGCAAATGAATGCCAAAATGTATGTGAGGTAATGTTAAATAGGAAGAAAATATGCAAAAAGAAAAGGGAAAGGGTGAGTAGGGGAAAGTAAAAAAGGGAAAGAAAAAAATCGACAGTAAAAAAAAAAAAAAGAAACAAAGCTTATGTATATAGGGGTGGGGGTTGTAGGGAAGGCAGGGGAAAGGGGAAAAATGAGAATCAAAATGTGTCATGTATAGGGACAGGTTCTCAATGTTAAATGTGATCATACTGTATGTATAAAATGTATCAATAAAATAAATTTTAAAAATATCTGGAGGGTGATGGTGAAAATCAAGTGTTGGATAAGCAGTCCCTCACTAATAATAATAGCAGATTACTTCTCTCAGCTCCTGTGGGTCTCAACTGTAAAATGAAGGCCTTTATTGGAGTGGAAGATCTTTTTGTAAATTACACAGCATATCTAATTCAGAGGACAAAAAGTTTACAAAAGATTAAAAACTGGTTGCAGTAATAAAAATATTTCAACTTTTCAAACATACTTAACAGGATTTCTGAAATCTGAGAGGTTGCTATTTACCATGGTATTCACGAATTCTCAATCTCCATGGCTGGAAACTGTGGATGTTCATTTTACTCATATACCTTAAAGTTTTACCATTTACAAAAAAATACCAAACAAAGACAATTAACTGAAGAAATATAAATTATTGGCATCATTGTTAGGGCAAATGATTAAAATATATACAGATAGATCTCTCTGTCTACAAATGTTTGTCTTTGGATCACATTCTTCAAGTTTTCTTTCAAATACAAATGGGTAGTACGTAAAGAAATTAAGGTAAAAGACAAGGCATTTACAATAAATTAGAACAGACTAAGTATGATAAACATTAAAATATCTCAAATCTATAAAAATATTTGGGTGTAAAGAAGCACTGATTTACTTTTGGGGTTTTGTAGTTTAGCAGAACGTGCCATGGCAAGATCAAAGTGAGCCTGGTCTGCATTCTCACACAGATTGATGACACGGCACAGACAGTCAGCAGCAAACACTCGAGTGGCCCAGCGAGGTGCCACAAAAGGCTTTGACTTATCTTCCTCGCCTAGTGTGGTAAACATGGTATCATCATCCATTTCATCTTTCTTTTCAGATTCTTCATCTTTTCCACTACTTAAGGGAGCTGTAGTACTCATATCTGTAACAAAAATTAAGAATATTTTGAATCTTGCAGTGAAATTATCCTTTAAAAGTAGCACTAATTCTCATTTTGTGGAAAACTGGCAAGTTTTTCTTTTAAACAATCAAGAATCAAGGAAAGGATAATGTAAATTACTTTCACATAAATTATATTTATATATTCCAATAGTTTTACACATTATATGATACTATAGAGTAGCCTGGGATTTTTAGATATGAAAATTTAGTTTGAACTCTCAAAAAATGTGTAATACAATTTCCAAAAAATATAGGAAGCCTCTTAGTTTGTTATATAATTTAATTTTCAATTTTTTTAGGATTTACTGTATAAAGATGAAAATTATCAGTACTTTTAAACTCAAATTTACATAAATGTATATTTGCATATCTATATGTTTACATCTGCATATCAAAAGTAAAAGTTTCATTATTTTAAGAACATATATACATACCACTAGATGCTGCCAGGACATCTTTGCAAAGCATTAGCCAATGGGAAAGTTTTTCTACCGCTAGTGATGAAAGCATATGTCCCAGAGTGTCATGAATATCAGAACATAATTTTCGATCTGTCTCACGATCTAGCATTCCAAAAAGAAGTCCCTCAAGACCAGTTTCTGTTATGTTAACACCTTGATGTCGGCAATGAATATCACTTCGAGAACTAACCCCAGGTGCAAAAGGACTAACATCTGAAAAGCAATTTTTATACATAAATTTCAATGAGATTTTGTTGTATGTGACAGGTAACAATCATGTAAAAGACAAGTCTTACAAATAAATTCACAACAGCAACAAAATCAGTTACCTATACATATAGTTTACTATATCTCTAGGTTATTTATCTTTCGGATTAGAATTTAATCTGATAATAAGGATAAAACTCCAGTTGTTAAAATGGATTATTCTCAGATGCTTAAAATATAAATTACTTAAAGAGAATAATGACCAATGAAAGAACTTACTGGTACCACCGCTCTCTTTGTCCCCTGCATTTTTTGCCAGGCTCATGGCATATTCACATACTTCAGCTGCTTCTCGCTGTGCAAGCTGTCGGAGACATGCCACAGCTGCCCGTCGAAGTAACAAATGGGAACTACATAAATGAACCTGTACAGCAAAACAATCCAGACAATTTATTTTTTTTTTTGAGACAGGGTCTCGCTTGTTTCAGGCTGGCCCTGAGCTTTCTATGTAGCCCAGGAGAGCTTCAAACTCACAGCAATCCTCCTGCCTCTGCCTCTGCCTCTTGAGTGCTAGGATTACAAGCACGAGCCACCACGCCTAGCACTGTGATATATGGTACTGATTGCTGGTAAGCATGAGTCTCCATGCCTGGCGTTGTTGTATGTGGTTACCAAGATCGAACTCAGGACCTTGTGCTTGCAAGACAGGCGCCAGAGCTAAATTCTCGGCCCAGTACAGACAATTTTTAAGCTATAATTCTTTAACCTAGCTTATTGAATGATGAATGCTTAATATGACACTAAAAATGTTAGTAGTAGTAGTAGTTTTCATAAACATCTGAAATAATTGCAAAATGGAATTTTTTTTGCAGAATTTTTTTAAAAATTGGAAATGCTACTGAAAGAATCAATGTAGTACTCTCTACAATAAAAAATAAAACTCAAACAAGACAACAAAACAGTTAAAAACACAGGCTCTATGCCAGGCTGGGTGTGAATCTTGTCTCTGCTGACTTATTTCTATATGCCTTAGGTATATTACTTAGTCTCTCTATATATAGATTTGCTCAAATGTAAAATGAGAATAGTAATTCCTCACAGGAATATAGTGAAAATAAGAAGGGTTACACAAGTAACAATAGTGGCTGGTATGTGGTAATCGCTCAATAAATATTAGATATTATTATAAAAATTTCTCATAAAAAAACCCATTATGTGCCATGTTTTATCTTTTAAGGAATGAAGTAAGTGATATATTTAGAAAGAATCTCAGCAATAATGATAGAAGTATAGGAAAACACCACCCCTTCACAGTGCTAGTGCATTTTTTTATGCTATTGACTTAATAACTGTAACTAAAGAAATAACTGCATAAAAATCACAGGCCATGAAATTTATACAAAATATTACGAAAAATGAAATATAACTGAAGGGAGAAAACTTGATGGATTTTTTTATCAATAAAATTTTGTTTATTTCTCTTCCTAAAATTAAAGACATCTAAAATTTTTTCAAATACCTTAAGATTAAAAAAGCTTTAGCTAACTATCCGGCTTCATTTTGCACCCTATTGTACACACTTCCCTCTTCTTGTTCATCCTGAACTAACTGGTTCTTTGATGTATCACATGCCTTCTCATCTGGGGGCCTTTTAAATGTTTTCCCCTCAAATTAAATATAACTGTTATTAACTTCAATTCAATGCTGTTCGGCAAACCAACTCCCACTTACCCTGCCAACTATATCCTAAATTTCAGAAAAATCATTTCTGAATGCCTGGATTAGGGCAGACCCTGTTTTATACACCATCTTACACTCTCCAGGAGTCTTTTCTAGATCCTCTATCATTTGCAAATAGCTGTTGTTGTCCATTTTCCTTGGACACTAGGCACTTCTTATGACACAGGCTTACCCCTGCAGCATTCTGTATGGTACCTGACATCTAACAGCTTATCTGTACAGAGTTGTTGAATAAATTGGTGATTTCAATGACAGTAGCAAATTGTTAGAACTTGTTAAACTTTAAGAAGTAAAATTCAGGAGTATTTGATGTTCCAGTACTCACTCCCTACTCATCCAGAGCCATGTTTCTGTTCCCCTTACCTTCACCTTCAAGGAAACCAGTCTTTTATTTTAAACTTTGCTTTTTAGTTATTTACTGATGATAGATTTAGGATTGCCCTAAACATTTTGCCCTAGACATTACAGTAATTGGTGCACTTGGCAAGAAGGTAAAACTTTGTCTAGTTTTTTTATTGGGCTGAATTTTCATAATCCCAGTGGCTTGGACAGAACAGCAGCGGTGCCCAGGCATTAGACGCAACTTCTATGGGGACTCGAAGGACAAATATCAGAAAGGTAGTCTTCAAACATGGTTCGTAACTGGTATGAGATTTAGCTACAGGCTAACTGTGGTCAAGTTCACACAGCTGGCCCCTAAAATCCAGCAGCCAAGAGGAGAGCAAAGCAGTTACCGCGCAACAATGGAAAATGAATGTTAGCACGCCCTCTAGTGGACACTAACAACCCAAAATGTGAATTTGTAAAGTGGATTTTTTTTTCTTTTTATTATCTTTATTGTTACATTACATATACGCATCATGATTGCACTCCATAATGGGCATTTGTATCAGTATAAGACACAACTTCTCATTTTTTTCCCATAGCCCTACCCACCCTACAGCCCCCCCATATACATAAAATTTGTTTCCTTACTTTTTTGTTATAATCTCATTATTTTTCCCCCTTCACCCTATTTACTTTGAGCATTTTCTATTTCACAATATATAACATACAATTCTAGGACTCATTTAATAAAGATGTAAAGTAGATTTTAAAAAAACAAAATCCAGTTTATATCTAGAAAATATAAACATCCATTAATGAGTCACAGGACTCCAACTGATAGTTAAAAAACAACTACTGTCAGTGGCCACTCTTAAGACTTGGAGGATAGGTTTGGTTGGGACTCCTCACACACTCCAGAGCAGAATGTCAGGCCTGTACTGCCTCAGTTTCCTTTCTAGTTTTATTCTCGGCTGGAGAGGAGAAAGTTATCTTTCATTCCAACCTCTTCCTGTCATTCTGTAGTTTCCCTGTTTTTGGAAGGAAGTTTCTGCTAAAGATTGAGAGAGGGAGGAACCCTAAAAGATTTTTAGTCAGCCTTTCTCTCCTTTCCAAAAACTGAAACTCAAGTTGAGTCCGTAAGAAAATGAGCGCCTCATAAAAGTGCTCAAAATGAAAGACAAGCCAGGGAGCTAATGAGACTCCAGGAGGCTGTATGCAACAAGGATCTCAATAAAAGGAGCCATAGACAAGATCCACAAGTATTTCACTTTCACATATTCCCTTCTCATCCAGAACAGGTTGTCCGCTAAGTCTCTCTTCCCCTTTATCCTCAATTTGAAATGAATCAAATTCTTTTATTTAAAGTGACAGAAGGAAAGAAAGATAAAAAGAAAAAAATTCTGAGAGGGAAAGACTGCATGTGACACATTCTCAGCCAAGAAATAAACAGTTCATCATTCTTTTTCTACTATTTTATTTTTTTAATATTTTTGAGACAGGGTCTCACTTTGCACTTCAGGCTGGCCCAGTGCTCACAGTGTAGCCCAGGGTAACCTCAAACTCACAGCCTCTACCTCCCAAGTGCTGGGATTACAGGCATAAGCGACCATGCCCACACTGTGATACGTGGTACTGGGGACAGAACTCAGACCTTATGCTTGCCAGGAAGACACCAGAACCAGTGAGCTAAATCCTCAGCCCCAGTTCATTATTTTTAACACACACACACACACACACACACACACACACACACACACACAAAGTAAATAAAATGGTCATAAAATGACTACAGCTAAAAATTTAGAATTCATAATGCAAAAAATCTGTATTTTTTGTTTTGGTCCAGTTGATCTTTTAGGAAAAAAATGTGCTGGGTCCCAAAATAAATCCATGAAGGAAACATGTTTATACTTACACAAAGGCTGGGAACAAGACTAGAGAGGTTGACATGACGTGGTGCAAACATGTGAAGCTGCTGAAGGCAAGATATGGCAGCTGCCTGAACAAGAGAATCTGAATGGTCCTGGGTGATTGCACAACCCACCAAACAAGAGGAACGAATTGTAGAAATTGTTGCTCCATTCCCTAGTAACAAAATGAAAAAAAAAAGTAAAGTTTAATGATTTTATTAGCATCATAAAATTATTCCTAAAAATGATTATCTTCTATATAACTCATGCTTATAATTAGTATTCAGATTATTTCAAACACAAAATATCTGCAGAGATTATTTCAAATTTCTGCCTTTGGATGGCAATAATGCATCATTATTGCACTCTCAAGTTTAGCTGTATTTATACAATTTTTTGTTTCATCACTGTTTTACTCCAAGAGCCAGAAGACTTCTCATTTAATGATCCTTTTATTATATAATATATCCTGTTATATTATATAACTTTATATATTATATAACTTCATATCCTGTTTTCTTAATAGGAATAATGACAATTTTTGCAAAGATAATTAAGGAAAGCATATTACAAAGTAATGTAAAATTACATGATAATTTAATGGGAAAATATGAGAATTCAACTCTCTTCCAATGTAAAATAACTTTATATACATAAGACAACATATGGGGGAAGGGCTCTTGGAAAATTCTGCAACCTCATTCAATCTCTTTCCTCTATAAAATGGAGATGACATCTATAGTATCTCTGAATTGTTATAAGAATTAAGCTAAACACAAAAAATATGGCTCACAGATAACATTTACTAAATGATAGGAAAGGGGTTTAGAAATGGATACATCACAATAATTATTACTGATACAAAATAGTGCATATATTCACAATAACTCACTGACTTAAGAATTTTGCCATTAGTAAATTGTTTTGGGGTGGTAAGAACATAATCTTCAGGTACTACTTACAATTTAAACAAGTCTAGACAACTTATCTTCTATGAATTTGCTTCCTCATAGAAAAATAAGATAGTCATATCTACTTTATGGCAGTGGTTTTTCAAACTCTGTTCCTGATCCTTAGAGTTTAAAAGATGTCAAACAAAAGTCTACTCCAGGGCAAAGTAAAACTCCATCTTTACTTGGGTTTTCATAAGATTCCCCCCCAAAAAATTATTTTAAAAATGTTTTTCTCTGCTTAAAACTTTAAAAAATACTGTAACAATACACAGAGTTTTTTTTAAAAAAGGATTTTTTAAAAAGCACATGTAAAAATTTGAGTGCCAAGCCTTTAGAAAACATTTAATAGATAGTAATTATTATTATAAAATTTGTTCAGCAACTGAAAGACACAAATTATTTTCTTTAAGATAAATTTACTTACCTTGTAGTTCAGGACCTACAGTAGTTATAATGGCACCCAAGCATCTACCCAAACATTGATGAACTTCCGTATGTGAAGGCGGAACTGTCAACAGCAAGGTAAGAACTAGAGACAATGTTGGTTCCACATATCCACGATACATTGGCCCACTAGAATCTACTATCAAAGCAAGTGAATGAAGAGACCAAGTCTAGAATAAAACAGAACTTTATTTTAGTTGTAAGGAATAATTAGAAGTATACTCAAATGTTATATGCATATCTCAATATTTGCAGGCATATAAAAGTATGCTGGTAAATCAAGACTGTTAGATACTTTCACAAATACTCTTGATCTTGTCACTTATTCATGTATGTATAAAATGTTCAATAAAAATAAAAACCTGAAGATTCAATCAGTGTTGGTGGAAAGAGGATGACATAATAGAGAACAGTGGTGAACCTATGGTAAGTGTGCCAGAGCAGGCTGTTTATATCACTAAAAACGCTAAATGGTTTGCCAGCACTGTAACAGAGAAAGACAGGGAGGGAAGGACCATAATCAGGAAAAAAAATGTGATCACTCTTGCTAATATAGAAAGTGCAAAAAAGGAGAAATAAGGAAAAAGAATAATAAAAAATATATTCGAAAGAATATATGTGAATGAGTTTAATTTTCAGAATAAGGCAGACTTTTCATTGACAAACAAAATCTTATTATGTAGTATTACAAATAAAATCCTTAAAATAAAATAATGGGGAAAGAACATATTATAATATATTTTTCCTAACTTATCATAGTCATCACTATTTAGTACTGGGAATTGAACCCAGGGCCCAGAACTTACTAGGCAAGTGCTCTACCAGAGCACCGATGACTCAGCCAAGCCCCCAGAGTCATCATTATTTAACAGAGCAAACAATCTTCCTAAAAATACTAATCTAATTTGTAATTAAAAAAATCAAGCTAGGTGTGGTGATGTACACCTGTAATTCCAGCACTGTGGGGGTGTGAAGCAGAAGGAGGGGAAGTTTGAGCCCTGCTTAGGCAACTTAGTGACTTTGGGAAACCCTCTCTCTCAAAAAAGGGTTGGAGATGTAGTTCAGTGTGAAAGCCCTGGGTTTAATTGCTAGTACCAGGGAAAAAAATACTACTATACCTGGACTTCAGGCGATGTCCCATCTTGTGCAAGAGCTAATAAGATGCTGACACTGGTCTTCAGATGTTGTCCAGAGCCTATACCACCAACATAACGATGTAAACAACCAAGAGCCAGTGAATGACCAGTCCTAGATACAACATCTCGTGCTGATTTCAACCTGAAAAAAAGATTGCTTCAGGACAGATTTTTCTATTTTTCTCTAGTAATAACGAGCTTATGAGGCACATAAGATAGGGAAAATAATTCTGGAAATTAAAAAATATTATAAGCACGATATTTCCTTTTCCATTCCCTAACAGGAGTTAAAGAGTTTGAACTTAAAATAGCTGACTAATGGGGGCCGGGGAGTTAGCTCAGTGGTTCCGGCGCCTGTCTCGCAAG
>PVIR01028388.1:0-21945 GCA_004026965.1 Petromus typicus | reverse complement strand
TCAACCAATAACAAATGCTAGTGGGGCCGTGAGGAAAAAAAGAATCCTTCTGTACTCTTGGTGGGAGTGTAGACTGGTGCAACCACTGTGGAAATTAGTGCGGAGATTCCTCAAAAAGCTAGGATTAGAGGTCCCCTTTTATCCTGCTATTTCCGTGGTGGATATATTCAGGAAAGAAAAGATTCACCTCATAGCAACACATGTGCACCCATGTTCATAGCAGCTCAGTTTGTGATCGCTAAATCTTGGAAACAGCCCAAATGCCCATCAACTTGAGACTGAATAAAGACATCGTGGGTTTTTAATAAAACAAAGTATTACTCAGCCATAAAGGATGACATTTACAGCCAAATGAATGCACATGGAGGCTATATCATACATGAAATAAGTAGGACACTACTTCTATAAATACCATATTATTTCTCTAGTGTGAAAATGAAAGTGTAAATGAAATCCAAAATGTACAAGAAGTGTTGTGAAAAAGGAAGAAAATCTTCATAGGAGAAAGGGTGTTGGGGGGAGCAGCAGAAGGTAAAGAAAGGAAAGAACAAATTTTAAAGTAAAAAGGAAAAATGGAAACAAAGCTTATGTGTATAGGGGTGGTGGAGGGGCTGAAGGGAGGGAATGGGAAAAGTGAAAATCAAGATATGTCATGTACAAATACAAATTCTCAGTGATGAATGTGATTACAATGTACACTTTAAAATGTAGCAATAAACTCAGTTTAAAGAAATAAATGCTTTCTCAGACAACCTGAAGCTGAGGGACATGTTGCCAACAGACCTGTCTGAAAAAACACATTAGAATACATTTTTGGGCCAAGAATTTAGTTCAAATAGTACTGCACTTACCTTTCAAGGACAAGGGCCCAAGTTTGGTCCCCAATACAAATATACATATGAAGAAATTTATATATATATATATATATATTTATATTTATATTTATATATAAATATATAGATATTAAATATATAGATATATTTATATATCTTATATATATATATCTTCTTATATATATATATAAGAAGAAATTTAGTTTTACATAAAAAGAACATTAGAAAAAAGACTAAATGACATATAAATGAAATCCTGTCTTACTCTTAACCAATATAAAAGAGCTATATAGATAAATACATAAATGATAATAATATTATAGGGAATATGAGAAAGGAATTGAGAATAATTTTGTAAGGTATCTATTTTATCTAGACTATAGTATAGTGTTAAGACTGTACTTACATTTGCTTGTGTATATTATGAACTTTACACAACCACTGTGAAAAAAATTTTAAAAATAAAACATGTTTTAAAAAGCTTAAGAAGTAAAAAAAAAATACACAGAAAAATATATCACTGCACTTAAAAACCTAAATATATGAGATGGAAAAGTTAAAATATTATATTAGGTAAGAAGACGAAGTACTAATTGTGACAATAAATCTGAAGTAATTTTGCAGCTGTCACCCAGAGATTTGGGGAACTGGAAAATAAAAAACAGATGCCAGAGAGGACAAAAGCTGTGGTGGGGTACAGACTTTGCCTTTGGGGAAGATCAACACAACCCGTGGTTTAGGATGTGCTGATATCTAAGACTACAAAAACAGAACAAGTACTGTAGTTCGTGAGGCCCTTGTGCCTGAAAAACAAGTAAAAATAAAGAAAAGACAAAACTAGTTAGGCTGAAAAGATCTGAGGAGGCTCATGAACAGAGTGTGATCACGACAGATCTGGAAAGACGGGGATGAAAAAAAGACTCGGTTGGAAATCCTCACGTGAAACTCACAGACATCCATAGATAGTCATATACTTGTAAGAAGATCCTGTGTAGATTATTCTGAATATACACATCATCCTCTGCGATGGTGAAATAATTACCACTTGTACTATGCTTCACAATGCTCTCAACTGTACAGCTCTAAAGTATTTTAATCCTCCCACCCTGTGACTGAGAAACACAGCATGGTTGAACTGGAGGAGCCTTAATTATACAGAGGACTCATCCCATAGTATGAATTTTAGGAAGTGTCATTTCTTAAGTGATCACAAAGACCAGACTAGGAAAATACATACATCTAGGTCACTATTCACTCCCTTTTCTTTCTGTGAAAACAGCTTGTCTTGGGTTGCATATAAAATACATAACATCATTAATGTATATAAATAACAAGACTTTCTTGCTATGTATGTTTTTGTTATGACATTAAGAGGCCAAAATAACCCAACAGGCCACCAACTGGACATGCACATTAATTATGTGGAGTGGAACAGTATTATTAGAGTGGCCAGCACTGTGAAAAACAGGAAGCAAACTCTTTGATAGCGTCCACACAAACGTCTCTAATCGGACACAGCCTGTTCCTGGAGGAGAAGGAGGTAAGATCAATGTGTCTCTTGATGGGGCACTAGAATGCTGTCATTTTTGTGCACTTCTATCTATGTCTAGATAATGATACATTTCTACTTATATAAGAACACTTGGAAAATTATTCATAGTACATGAAAGCACATCAGAAATCCAAAATATGTAACTTGGAATACATCTTTGAATTAGGTATTACATCATTTTTAGCCTAATATTATATGGTCAACAGTAGGAAACCTAGCACTATCCTTGTTTTTCATTCTGAAGGTGTGGGTACCACTAATTGTGGTAAGAACAATTGGTGATGTCTAATAAATATGTCTTCTTCCTGGCATATTTACAAGGATATTTCTTTTCAAAAGAAATATTTGGCTGTTGTATTGTGCCCTTCATCATCTGGAGTATTCTTAGGAAATATTAATAAAAACAGATTAAGAAAACTCTTGTATTCATATTTGCTATTGGATTCTAGTACACAAGTAGGTGATTCTACTTTGATTTATAGATTTAGAATAGATTAGGACCATGATATGTGGATGGGTAATGTACATCAGGTAAAAGCCAAGACAACTCTGCAATGAATAATCTATGAAAAACAATCTCCTTAAAAATCGAGGTAAATTAAGCCTGAGTCTAGAAATGATGTAGAATCCAGCATGAAGGAAGGGGTCAGGATGGGGGCAGGGTACATTGTTTTCTTTTTATATTTTGCTTTATGAGGAGATATGTATTGACAAGATTTTTCTAAAATTATTTTTCATATTTAAAAATTGAAAACATACTATTGATTACTAGTTCACAAAATCATCTGATTTTGTGACAGTACTTCCTGTCCATCTTCCTTCCAATCAATTGACATCCACCTAAACTAAAATTAATTACTCATTTAAAATTACAATTGAAGTCAAAATTCCAAGGATTAGTTCAGGCTCCTGCTTGACTTTAAAACAAATGAGCATTGGTAAAAGAAACCTCTAACTTTTACCAGGAACAATGTTTGAAAAGTGTGCTGGGAAACTCAATGCATGAAATGAGTTACCAGTAAAAACAAGTACTGTTAACAGATCAGGTAAAATATTTCAAAGAAACTAATGGATCAATGACATTTGAGGACATACCTTATATATCCCAGAATACAGATATTTATTATTGACTCTAAATTAATGCAAATAAATTTGAATTGTATAGAAACTTACAGATTTTGAGAATGCAATTTAATTAGTCAAGCCAACTAATCAAGACCCCTGAGAAAACAGTCCTGGACTAAAAGAAACCACACTCTTCAAGGAGAACAATTTCAGAGAAGGAAAAGAAAAGTAGGCTATACTCTTGGTCTCCAGTTTCATCCAGTCTTCTGGTCTACCTGCCCATGAATATTTAAAGACACAGTTATGGGAAGAAGTACCTAAAATGCACTAAGCCATAAAACCCTGGAGTGGGTCACAAACTCTGTTGCTTTTTAACCTGTTCTCCAAGCTCATGAATTCTAAAGAACAATTTGTAAACCTTTCAGGGACATGGTAAAGTAACACCAACAGCCCCTTAATGAATTGGAAATCAATAAAGCATTAAAAATGCAAATAGATTCTTGTTAATATGATATAATTGTGAAGAACTTTTAGGCACCCAATTACCATTTAACACAAAAGCCTGTAAGGATTTAATTAGGAATCCTTCACCTAATTGAGGTCAAGACTGTTAGCACTGGAGATCTAATTAGCTTACTTACAGCTGCTATCTTCTTTGAAAATTTCCTCAATCAACTCCTTTCTTAAAAGATATCCCCACCACCACCAAATACACAGAAAGGGGGCACATGAAAAGCTGGTGAAATCCAATTACAGGGGTCTCCTTTATTCATAGAGGGTGATTCCAAGATCACTAGTGGAGTCTTTCTTTTTTTTTTTTTTTTTTGAGACAGGGTCTCGCTTTGTGGTTCAGGCTGACCCTGAACTCAGCCTCAGACTCACATCACAGCAATCCTCCTGTCTCAGTCTCCCGTGTGCTGGGATTACAGGCGTGAGCCACCATGCCCTGCACTGTGGTGTGTGGTGCTGTTGGCTGGTGGGTGTGAGTCTCCACGCCCAGGATTGTATGTGGTTACTAGGGATTGAACCCAGGCCCTTGAGCTTGCAGGACAGGTGCCCTACACACTGAGCTAAATCCCCAGCCCCCATTAGTGGAGTTTTAAAACTATAGCTATCATTAAACATTTTATTTGTGTTGAGAACTTCGATGTTTTCATCTAAACAAAGCATTTTACTCTTTCTCTTGACACGCTGAAATTGTTGGCATCACTATTCTTACACTTTGAGGTCCATAGATATGAACTAACATAATCATTACTTGAGCACAAGCACTGACAACAGGCAGTCGGATGACTGGCAGATTCTAAGTAGCTAACAGGAGGATGGACTATACACCATGGATACACTGAACTATGGGATGATCCATGGTCTTGCAGTTTAAAACGTGTGAATTATTTCTAGAATTTTCCATTGAATAATGTGGGGCTGAAAATATTTTGGCAACTGAAATCCTTGGATAAGAGACTATTACTGTAAAGTTTTTACTTGTATAAATGTAGCATCATCAGACTCCTGGTGTTGACAATATATCAGGGCTGCACATTAACATAGGGGGAAGTGGGTGACAGGAACTTGGAAAGTATCATTGTAATTTCCTAAGAAAGTTACAATTTCAAAATAAAAACTATTTGAAATGCACTTATATACTTCAGAATTCCAGAATTCATACTTTTTCTTTTGTAGTTGCAGTGATTGTGATTATTTTAGACAATAATTGGTTCTATGAAATAAAGCCAAATTAATATGACATTTTCTATAGTTCAAGTAAATACCAGGATGGTCAATCCCAAATTAATTAAGGTGACCTTCTATCACAGAAGCCCTTCTCACTGTTGTTGGAGAAGATGTTCCTCTTTACATCCCTAACTGGCCTTTGGCCAAATTATGGTTTTTCAGTATCTAGACACAAAACCTCAGCTAGAAAGAAATTTCAAAATAAAATCAGCTGGTTATTTTCTTTTGCCTAAGGGGATAAAGAGCTCATTTTATGTTCTTTATGATTAAAGATTTTCATAATTACTTCAATGGAAAATATGTAAAAAGAAATAGCTTTTTTTCATAATAGGCTAAAAAGAATCAAAGAAGATTTATTGTTGTAGAGTTCCCTGTAGCAACAATGACAACACTGTGTCCCCTGAAACTCTAATGCTTCATGACTTTTCAGGGTAAAAGGGGCCTGCAGTTCTGTAGCCATACAAATTGTATTGCAACTCAAGTACAATGCATATTTCTATGCTTAAAGATCTGAGCATTTTTTAAGTCTTTACTCAGCATGTGTTGAGAAAATTTGGCCTTGAAATTCTTTCCAAAATCTCTATTTAACAATATTTAAAATCAGTGTTCTACAGAACAGATGTTGGGAATGAGTAGTACAGCGAAGAAATGTGCTTCGTAATTAAGTCTACCATCTCCAGCTCAAATTAGAAACATATATCACATACAACCTGAGGTGCTTATTAAAATCCAAGAATTGGTCACTCATTTTAATAACCCAAAGGCATATAACTTTTTAGAGCTACATCCCTCACTTTTTTTTTTATTCCATCTTAAAACAGCACAGATGAAACATTTATTTTCATCTTGGTAAGAAATGATGAAACTCCCAGTTGACACTTTCAGATGTCTTCTCCACAGGGTGGACATGAATTATCCTGCTTCCTTGGGGCCGGTGTCCTGCCCCCACTGGCTGCATTTTCTATTCTTTGAACACACCACATTCTCCCACAGTCCATCACAGGCTATTTCCTCCACTTAGATCGCACTTCCTTCTCATCTGAACCTACTTCCTTTTCGTGATCCACTCAGTCATCGTTTACATGTCAGTTCAAATGACATTTGAAGATCTAAGACCCTACACCTTGCCTTTAAAAGGGGAGATTTTCAGACACTCAGTGGGGGTTTCCAGAGTGGAGAGACTAAATTGTCCCAAACCTTCCAAGTCAGAATACACAACTTGCACCCAACGCATTTCTTGGGTATAACCCACGCCTACCACAGGAATAGCTTTGTCAAGTCATCCAATGGACACGGGTCACAGTGAAGGTAAGTTTTGTTGAGGGCATTCTGAGGGGCTCATCCTTGAGCCTGTGAACACAGGTATGGGGCAAATGACCACAGGATGATGCTGAAAGCTGTGGTGTTTGTCTATTCGTGTCTAAATCATTTCTTTTTTTTACTGGATGTCCTTCCCTATTGGTTTCATGTCTCGCCCTTTTCATATTTTGACCGCCATCTTATGCTCACCTTTATTACAGGCTATATAAATATTGTACTATGCCACGCCTTTAGCTATAACCACATTCCCTCTGATATTTTTCTTTTCTCATAAGGATTTCAGTAAAGACTTTATGTAAAGCCACAAAGTCAGAAAGGGAAGGATAAGAGAAGTAAAAAGTCAAAACTTTGACAGAGAAATAAAAATAAAATATTCCTGTTAATGAATTATTTTATTAGTTTGTCAAGCACTTATTACTAGGTGTCATTGTTAGATGGATATGTGCTGAGAGCTCTGCTACGCTTTGACAGAAAGCTACAGGCCTGTGATAAGTCAGATAATTTATAACCTGTTCTACCTCTTGGCTTCTCCAACTGTTTTTCAAGACTCTCAATCAAAAGCTACTACATGGATCATATATTTTTAGATATAAAGATAAAAGAGAGCAGTGCTCTTTATTATATATTTTAAAATAACATTTACCCATTGACCCTACCAATTTTTATAAATATATTCAAAATTGAGTTCTCCTTCTCTTCAACTTTATTTTCACTTGATTCTAAATTGGCACTGATAGAAAAGTAAGGTATGAGAAAAATACAAAAATGAGACCGTTAAAATAGTATAAGAATAAGAAAATGCTTATTAAAGTGAAAAAAAATAAATTTAACATGAAAATCCATACAAAATAGCCTTTTAAAGTGTCTGAGTGAGTTTCTTAACAGCTTATTCACAACAATAAAAATGTCATTCGTTTACAGTGCTGGAGTTATGGCAATAAAAGAGGCAAGTACTTCTCAATACATTGGAGATTTCCCTTACATGTCATCTGTCGAAGTGCAACAATTATATGGTAATTACTGTAACTAGGGATTTTTCTGACTGCTCTCCTCCAATAAATAGGTAGGTCTATTATGTGGAGTGTGAACAGTGAACTAAAACCAGAAAAAGGGACATAAACAACACTTTTGAGCCATACGATAACTATCTAGTTTGAAGTCAGAGCCGTTCTAATGAATTTTAGCTTAGCACAGTTAAGATAACTGATATTACAATTGTAGAAACACCTGATAGGAAGTAAGAAAAAAAATCAGGATGCAACTCTTCTTTGAAGATGCAGCATGAGTTTTAAAATATTTTATGAAGAACATCAATATTAGCTGCAATAAATCAAATTTCCAATCAACTGGCTTACATTAGAGTTAGGAAAATATAACCTTTTTAAGTGATGAACTAACCGGCAAATTTTTTGCTGAATTTACACTGAAATATCTCTAATGTTTGCATATAATTTACTTAAAAATATAATTAGAGATATAGTAAAGTATTCTAGGCTATAACTTACATTATAAATCATATAAGTTGACTTTGGAAAAAAACAGAAAATTTTATGTTTTTAAATTTTAACATAAAAGCCGTAATTGTTTATCTAATTCTAACTTGTTCTAACAACCAGCTGTGACTTCCCACGTGATCACTGTCTTTTGAGTGCCCACCTGTCCTTGTCCTTTTTGAATGAGTGAAGAAATAATATTATGATCTGACTCTGTAATACGGTTTTACTGCCCTTCTCTCTGCTGTAGTCCTCACCACTTTTAAGAAATTCTCATCACTGCAAATCACTACAACAAAAGACCATCCACTGGTTATACTTAAAGATGGGTGGTGCTTTTCAAATCTTGACATTGTTTTTTACTTCCTCTACAAGTCACATGCCAGTGGGTTTTAAGTTTAAAGGGACAATTATTCCTTTAAGCTTAAAGCAGAAAGGAAAGTAAACCCAGCCATTTTCAGGCTTAGACTAATGGCATGCAGAGGACTTGTGCCAACCTGGCCTGGATTTTACCTTCAGTCCCCAACTGGTTAGCACTGGGTCTTCACGACTTTTGATACATTCTTTTTTTTAAAAAAAAAATTGTGAAATAGGCACATTTTATATAAATATCATGATCACACTCAACATTGGACCTCGGATGCATTCTACCCAGATCCTCATCTCCTGCTTCAATTTCAGAAAGACAGAGTTGCTATGTAATATCAAGATTTGCTTGGGCTGAAAATGGAGACACACTTGGGACAGTGCAAGGAATAACAACATAATATGTATTGTGTGTGTGTGTGTGTGTGTGTGTGTATCAAAAAGTGATTCCACTTGATACATACCAAATTCTCTCTACCTTACACACACTCATTTCTCCAGGCAGATTTAACTTTCATCTCAACCTGCCTATGTAAAAGATCCTCAACAAGCATCATTTCTAAAACTTCAGGGAGAGTTAGACATAAAAGAGTCTTCAAGAGTCTTGAAAAGTTTAAAAATCCTTGTGAAGTCAGCAAAAGGGTCCGAACCACAGCAGTCACTCTGCCATCCAATCCTGTCACTGTAGCTATTATTGCCAAAGCTTTCAAACGTTTCTTCCTGCTCATCTCTAAGAAGTGCATCTTTTTCATGCAGTGTTGGAGAGCATAAAGGATGGCGGGGGGAGTCTATATGCGGGGACTATTCTTTTTAAAGGCAGGAGGTCTTGTTTTCTTTCCCACAAAGGGGCTGGGAAGGTTGATATGAGTTTGTGGCACAATCTGGCTCCACTGACTGAAGAGCACAAATGCACTGGCAAATAATTAAGCCACAGCACATAATTTAAAGTTAGAAGGGCAATTAGGAGGTGAGGGAAGTAAAGGAAAATAAATGAATCGCCAGAGACCATCCAGATGGCTAAAGGCAGAGGGACTAGGGAGTGAAATAGTCTAGGAACACCCCTGTTGATAGTCATTAAATATTTACCGAATGTGTGGGTGTCCAGCATTTAATTTGAAGTGGTACTTGTGCTACGTGTACCTCACTGTCTGTCTCTCCCAAGTCCTAAGCCTTTGTGCAAACCTAGTAAACACACAGTTGCTGTAAGCAAGCCTTTGTTGTGTTTTAGCCCTTATGTAGAAGATGAACATTTATCTCTGAGCTGATTCCAAGAGGAACAGATATTAGTATGTTCAGGACACTAAAAGGATCAAAATATATATGGTGTCACTGATGAGCCAGAGGTGACAAAGACAGTCATTTCTACTCAGGCAATAACACAGTTTTGGGGGAGCCATTTTGGACATTCAAAAAGATAGAGTTTTGGGTTTTCCTGGCAGGAACACACCAGCTGGCATTTAGGTTACAAATGAAGTGGTACACAGAAGAGTGGTTTACATGATAAAATAGGGCCATCAAAATTAAAATGAGACTGTCTGTGGTTCCTGGCAGCCTAAATCATGAAATAGAAGGCAGTGGAATACAAGCCAGAGTTGGAGAATAGCAGCCAAAAAGCAGTGAGAAGCTCAGTAACCTGGAGAAGACACTGAAAAGTTGGCCTAAGTCAGTGATGGGGGAGGCAGGAGACGGCTGGGACATTTGGGGACCAGAGGAAGGGTAGGGCATGAGGGGCTGCTGGGTGCGCTGGGTCCGTGTGACTTCTTTGACCATCATTCACCATGCTTTGCAAGTTATCCCACTGACTTGTCCACATCTGATGTCCCTCCAAGCACAGCAGCCCATCCTCAAAGGGGAGACAAGTTGTAAAATGGACCCTGGAACTGATATAGGGGAAAAATACAACTGAACCTTCCAGATGTCAGACATTCCATGCTCATGTTCCTCCAACTCGAAGAATGAATCTAAGAAACAGTGGAGGTTAAGAGTAGAAAAAACTTAGTGAGAGAGAGAGAGAGAGGTCCTGAGAGACAGAAAGGGGACCAGAAAGTAGGTTGCCACAGACTGCACTTCTCAGAGGAAGTTTTATAGAGCAAAATCATTAGGTGGGTACAAAATCATGAGATTGGTATAACATGGGTCAGAACTATGATCAACCAATGAGTTACAAGTATAGCCCGCATTGATCCAACAGAACAGCAGGTCACATAGCAAGTGTACATGGAAAGAACAAAGACATTTTAGGAAGGGATGAGTCAGGAGGCCCTGGTCACCCACTGAGGTGACCAATGTCTATCTGGACTTTATTGGACCAAGTGAGTGTAATTTTCAATTTATTGCTTATTCTTCTAGAGGTATGTAGGCCCAGTCTTTCCATCTTTACCCTGAGGCCTGGCCTTTAACAGATGTGCCTCTGGCCACACTTGTAATGGGTTCTCATCTTCCTCACTGACTCTGTCAAGGGCCTCCTCCTATCTGACTGCCTAAATATTTCTACATAACTTAAGTGCCCATAGTAGAGTCAACTTCATGGTCCAGATAAGTTAGAAATTACTATGCAGTTAAAGGAGGACTGAGCTCTCGAGGAAGTCAGCAGGAAAAGTAAAGACATCAGAATTGTTGCTATGGGCACATGGGAAGGCCAGGCCTCAAGACAAAGATACCATAACTAGACCTGCATGTGTCTCTAAGGGATAAACAGGAACTTTGAATCAGGCTATAAACGGCATCACTTGGTCCAGTAAAGTCCAGCTAAACATCAATCACTGATGTGGATGAGCAGAACCTTCGACCTAGCCATTCACCAAACACACCTTTGTTCTTTCCAGGTACCCTCCCTGTGGTGACTTGCTTCCATGTTGAGTCAACACTAGAGAAGCATCTGTGCTTTCAACCCTTGATGTTAGTTTGACTCACATTTACGAGACATTCCCACATAAACTACCCCTGAGAAGAGGCCTTGGTGGCAGCTCACTTCTGGTGACCCTCCTGTCACTTAGGAGTTGTCTCTCAATACACCTTAACCTCCTTTGTCCTTTGGGATTCATTCTTCAATGTCAGGGGTCAGGAACTCTCCATTTGATCCCACGCAGGTTGGGGGTTATATTTCCTTCTATACACAGGACATAATCAGTTGGACTCTGAGCAATGACCAAGCCTTATTTAGATTGCTCTGAGCTTCCCTTTTGACTAGACTTTGCCCTTGACCTTGCCCAGACTATATCCTCCACATGCAAGTCAGTTTCCACCCCTGGTATGTGAGTAAGTTATTCATCCCACCTTTGATATCTAGGTCTTCAGGGGCCCTTAAGCAAGAACATGAGTAAGTTAGTTCGGCAAGACTCTCTAATTCTCACCACTCTTAGTAGTTTTGTATCCACCAATCCCCTCCTTCTGTACTTCTGCTATCAACACCAACTTGTTCTTGTTCTCTTTATAATTAGGTTGATTTCTCTCCCTTATTGCAACAATCTTGAGTGAAGTCCTTATTACCATTTAATAAAAGTCAAAATAAGTTTTCATTAAAACTATACATAGGGAAGACTCTTCTTCATACCAGGCCAATAGATTTTTTTTTTTTTTAATTTCAGAATAGCTGTGATTTCTTGGTGCCTCCTTCCATAGGAGGAGCCAAGTAAGCAAGAACTGGGGAACATTCAGAGGCTCCTGGACCTGTAGGCTGAGGAAACCATGTTCCAGCTTGATGGAACTAAGGACCAATGTACAGGTCCTTTAAGCTCTGACATCATAACGAAGGGTATGGGTAGAAGGCGGGAGGCTGGCAAAGAAAGATGCATGTTCAGTGCTAGTCTATTCCCATCTCTAGCCCAGCCTCCATCCTGCTCAATAGGGCTCTTGTCTGTAGTTCAGAAACCCGGGGGAAGTCACGAGATTCAGGATCTTTAGCAGAGAAACTTATTTTTCTACTAGTAGGAAGTGAACAGGTGAGACAACTGGGTCTGGAGCAAAAGGGCTCAAAGGAAAATGTGTTTTTTATCACATCCACCGGAAAGCAAAAGGAAAGAGAAGAGAAAGAGCCAAAAGTGCGCTTTAGGGACTCGGCAGAGCACAAGAGCCTGGTGATGCTGCTCGGTGGCGGAGTGAAGAAGAGATGTAACTTCCAGTCAGAGTTCACCACCCACCTCAAGCTTCTGCAGAGACATCCTCCTCCTCACCAGCATCAAGCTCCACTTAGGGCCAGCCACCTGCTAAGCTGGGCTCCGCCCTTTCTCAGACAATGGTCTCTTTGCACCACTACAGGTGTCCAGGTGTAAAGAGAGGTCTCTCAAGAGAGGAGCAAGACCCTCTGATGAGACTAGACAGGATGAGGCTAGAGGAGCCCAACGGCAGGGCAGGGCCCCAGCCAGGAGGCTTTGAGCTCCCACACTTTCCGCCTGCCTGCTGTGACTCTGGTAAAAGCCACTTCCTTTCCACATGTCTCGATGGTTAAAATAAGAGACCCTTTCAAAGACATCATGTTCCAGAATTTTTTTTTGAAAGTAGTTAAATATACCAACATCAATTTAATTCTTCCTTGGCAGATAAAAGAAGGGTCTTCAGCTAAGATGGCCTTTGTGGAGGTAGCCATCTCATTCCCATTAGGTCCACAGTCAAGTCTTCTAATCAGTTAGCTGAAATATTTAATAATAATAAAGTGATTATTCTTGATGCTCAATTACTCTGCTGCATGCTGTAGTCTCCACCTGTAAATGCAGCTTTGCTCTGCAGCACATTCTGCATCAATTGATACAATCACTTGAGTAACCCTCTATAGCCTCTTGATGTTGTCAATTACACTGATTTTGAATGTCAAAAGCTATGTTTATCTTTAATAAGATCTCACTTGCTTGTGGTGTGTAATTCATTTTGTACATGGTTGGAAAAGAGTTCCTCACATTTTCTTGAGCATTGTTGATCTGTATTTATTAAGCACATTGATCTATAGTTTGCCTTGCTTGTAACATCTTTATTTGGTTTTGTAATGTACGTAACACTGGTCATTTAGAATCAGTTAGAAAGTGATGACTCCACTTCCCTTTTCTATCATGAAGAATTGACTTAATTTCTTCTTTAAATGTTGGAAGAATTCAGAGCAGAACCATCTGGATCTGGTGCTTTTCTACTCACAGTATAATTAATTATTGATTCAATTTATGTCATAGATATAGGCCTATTTAGATTATCGTTCTGAATTCATAAATTTTAATGGTTTATTGTCTTCAAGATATTGGCTCATTTCATCTCTTTCAAGGAATTTGTAGCATAGAATTGTTCATAGTGTTTGTTTTTACATTTTTAATGTCCATAAGAAAGGTAGCAATGACCTCTCTTTCATCTTGGTGTCGGAAACTTCTTCTCTTCTTTCTCTCCTCTCCTCTCTTTTGCTTCTCTTTCTCCCTTTCCTTTCCTCCTCCTCCCTTCTCATCCTTTTTCTGTTTCTTTTCCCCTCTCTCCCTCCCTACTTTGATTAGCCCACAATATTAGCTTTCTGTTAACTACTTGGGATGATTAACTAACAAAGAGGAGTATGTACTATTCTGGTTCTGTTTCAGAGGTGTCAGTCCATGACGTCTGGCCTGCGGGGCTGTGGTGGTGCCATGTATCATGGCAGAAGCCAATGGAGAGAGGAAGACTGTTCATGTCATGGAAGCTTAGAAGCAAAAAGAGAGAGACAAGAAGCATACAACCAGTATCCCCTTCAAGGACACATCCCCAGTGACCCAAATTCTCACAACACCCTGCATCATAAAGGCTCTTCCACTGCCCAGGAGCCCCATGAGCAACAGACTAGACCTCTGGCTGGCACGGAACTGTGCAGGGACATTTCAGATCCAAAGCACAGTACTTGCCTAGAGGTTGGAACAGCAATTTTATTGACCATTTTAAAAAAATTAACTACTGGTGCACTTTGGATGTGCATGACCACATTCATCATGGAGAATTTGTATTTGGGTATAATATATCTTGATTCTTCTCTTTTTTTCCACTCTGCCTCTCCCTTCAACCTTCTTTGCCCTCATTTGCAAAAGCTTTGTTTCCATTTTTTCTATTCTTTTTTTTTTCCTTGCTCTCCTTCGAATTTGAACATTTTCTTCTACTTCTCAGTATTTGTTATCCATTATGATCCTTATGTACTCTTTTGGTTTCTCATACAAGAGAAACAATTTGATATTTAAACATGTGGGTCCAGTTTTCCCCAACTTTTGTTGATTTTTCTCTGTTATTTTTACTATCATTGACTTGTGCTCTGAGTTTTACATATTTTCTTCAACTTCAAGCTTAATTGCTCTTCTTCCTCTGTATCCTAAGGAGAAAACTCACTGCCTTCAGATTCTTTCTTTTTATTTTGATATGTGTATTTAAAGCTATCCATTTACCTTTAAGGACTGCTTTTACTGAATCCCTCAAACCAGAAGTTATATTTTTCACTCTCACTAGTAAGTTTAAAATAATTCTATTGTACTTTGAGAATTTTTGACTCACGAGTTTCAAAGAAGTATGCTGTTTTACCTACAGATCTTTGGAGATTGTTCAGTCATCTTTCTGTGACTTTTTCTTGTTTAATCCCATTGCGCTATGGAGTATACTTTGTAAGATTCATAAATTTCTCAGTCGCTTATGTTGTGTTTCATAGTTTAGAATCTTGGCAGATTTACCCAGCTTTGTTAATTGTTCTCTGGATTTCTTGATATCTCTCTTTATACTAAGTAAATAAACAGTATATTTTAGCTGGAAAACTTGTTAATTATGAAATACTTTACATGTACTAGAGTTGAGAGAGAACTGTAAGTGGGTGACAGATGGTAGAAGGTAGACTCTACGTTGGAGAGAGAAACTGTGAATCAATAAGGTATAGAAGCCTGAAAGAACACTATGGTACCAGAATTAAGCCAGAGATATCAATATAAAGTCATTCTGTGGTTCTTATTTATATACAGACAGACAGCTGGCTCTAGAAATGAGTACACATGTGTAGTGGAATGTGAGTCAGGACGATGTGTGCCTAGCTAACTTTTGGGGATAGCCTAGAATCAGTGATGCTTGGCAGCAATGAACACACCAACGGCCCCAATATTGGTCTCAAAATACCATAATCCATACCAGGAAACAGGTCCTTGAAGAAGAAGCTGCTCCAGCAATGAGGCAGAGACAATACAAAAGGAACCTGGAAGATCTTGTACCAGGAAGTGATGTTCAAAAACCAAAAGAATGGAAGAATATGGAGGCCATACAGGAACTAAGTTAAAACTGAAGTCCACACAACCAAATAAAGAACATAACATTAGATTAGGACTCCAAATTATATGTGTATATCATGCAAATATCCATGAATAATTCAACAAATATGCAAGAATAAATTTTCTTACTGATATATTCCAAATATGTATGTATATAAGTACCCTTCCAGGAAGTAGAATTTATCTTCCCCTTGCTCAAGCCCATTGAATATGCCCTGGACTTATCATTTGTTACCAAAGAACTGAGTAGGGAGTAGAAGGTGATTGTGTTGGAATACGGAAACCTGGTAAACCCTGCCTTAGCCAAATGGTGAACTTTTCATTAGTAGGCTCGGGTGGCCTCATGACCTACCAGATATGAGGTGATGAGAAGAATTCTTTATTTCTGATTGTGTTCCCCAAAACTTGGGACCCTGATCTAATCATTTGAAAAGTTCTGTAGTGGAGTATCTCCATGGCACATTTAATAAAATACTTGGGAGTAGTCTTAACGACATGGAGACCATGAAAAACAGAAATCATTACAGATCAAAGGAGACTGGGGAGGTCTAATGTGACTTCCTCGGTTAGATCCTGGAACAAAAATGGGGAACTGATGAAAAAAACTGATGGAATTCAAATGAAATCAGAACTTTAGTTAACGTAATGTTCCCATGTCAGTTTCCGGTTTTGACAAATGTGCCGTGGTAGCACAAGATTAATAATGATGAGAGAAGCTGGGTAGCATGGGAGAGCAAGCTGCATTATCTCTGCAACTTTTCTGTACATCTCATAGAATTTCAGCATTAAGAAGGTTCTCTTTTTAAAGAAAGCATGTATTTTTTAAATTTAAAATGAAATGAATCCTGCTTCAGTAGGATATATATTCAGCATATGATAATCAATCAAATATGTTCTAACTAGAATGACTGCATATTGCTGTTAACGAGCAGTGTGTGTCATGGGTAACAGAAATGTTTCTGACCTTCAAACCTAAGGAAGCCATAAAAGGATTCGAGATCTCATTATATTTATATGAACCAGGTTATCAAGGAGAATTTCTTTTACTTAGAGCAGATGGTGTTTCATATTTCTTCTTTTCAATTCTTAATTTTACAAGTAAGGCTGTTCTTGAATTTAATTGGGATAGGGAAAAAGGGGGTTAAAATGTACTAACCCCATTAAATATTGGTGGTTTCCCCATTCCCGCCGTATGGAAGATGAGAGCTATTTTTACCTTGGTAGGTGACATTAGAGCTCAAAATAAACACAATCCTGAAGTGCTATGAAATCTGTTGCTATTTTAGGATTGCTCTTGGAGAGGAAGCAGCAGGTGTAAAAATCACAAAATTCCCAAACTCCACTTTATACTTAGAGATAGAATCAACATATTAATACTAACAAAATAGTAGAATTGAATATTGCATCAGTGTAGGAGCATAAATAACACAATGCAGTGTGCCTAACATATACAAAAGCACAATTTCTATTACAAGGAAAATGCCAATTAATAGATAGTATATTCTTAGAATCTAAAAAGTGATAAATAATTTGGATGGGTGTGCGTCCAAATGTTAAATTTTGATACACATATGATTTTGTAGGCTCTTCGATGAAATTAGATGATCACATGCATTTCTTAAATGGTATAAAATAATTACGACATCCTATTTGGAAACTAAAATTTGGTTTAATTTTTTTCCCTCATATCAGTATTCTAGTACTTGGTCTAGATTGCATTTCATTAACATTAGCTTAAAATTGAAGGTAAAAGAACCTAGTAGCAAACAATCAAATCTTTATCCTTTAGATCTCAATGGAACCTACTAAGAAATACAATGGAATCTACTAAGAAATACAGAAACTACTTGATTTTGAACAGCATACATTATATTTTATCTTGTACCTTGCTTAATGTTAGGAAAATATGGAGAAAGACTTGGAAAGGCATCTCATTCTTTTCTTTCTTAAATACTTAAACTGCTTTTTCAGTTAAGAGCACACTGGAGCAGAAAACAGTTCAGGATGAGTTTGTATACAGGAAAAAATGATACCATTCTGCCCTCCTGCATCCAATCCATTCTTGTACTAAAGGGTAAATTTGACATTCTTCCAACCACCACTAAAACTGTCAGAAAATCCTTAGAAATTGCATTTAAAAAAATCAATAGTGCCCGTTCACATCTTTTAAATTGGTCAATTTTGATTGTCTAGTGACCTGAAACACTTCGGAATTCACTTGAGTGTAGATGGCCAAAGCCAGTCATTATGAAAGTCATTAAAGACAGACACCAAATTTAGAGAGCAAGAGATTATAGGAACACATTAAAATATCTCCCCAGGCACTGCTAATGAAGAGTGGTGTGATTTTTTGAGTGTACCATCTCCTGGATCAGGGTCATTTAATATAATTTATATATGTATATTCAGATTAAAAACACAATAGATTGAATTCAACAGCATGGGTTTTGTTTATAAGTTGGTATGAAACAAACTGAAAAAAACAGATGTGATTTCCAGCCAAAGATGTTATGGAAATACAAGCTTTCTCCTGGCTGAAGATCTTGGGGGAAGGCTGCTTCTCCAGATTCACATGATTCTGGTCTCCAGATGCGGGACTTACAAGGGTCCTGATAAGAAGAGTCGCCTTTGTCTCTTTTGTTTGGTGGACGATGAGTTTTCCTCTAGAGTAGCATGACCTAACAGGACATTGTTTGTATGGGGCTGATATATGTCCCATTTCTGTTACAAGTTAAACTTATTACAAGTTAAATTATAATTAATTTCCTCTTCAATATGAATAAGCATAACATTCCCAGCACTCACTGCTGTGAAAAATGCTTATTTTGTCACATACAGAGTGTTTCACAAAGGAAATAAATGGTGGGTGTAGAACAATTCTTTAGGAAATATTTTTTAATCTCTAAGTGACTTTATACTCATATTTGTATAAGGCACAAATTAATAATAAATACTGGAATAAATAATATATGATCTGTATGTACTCACAAAGCACACCATTTTTGAAAATTTTTCTAGGTGCCCTTAAAATATTATTATTATCCTAGTGGTCAGGAATTACTTGCTCATATGTGCTGTGCATACATTCATGGACAAGTTAAAGGAAGCCCTAGTACCATGTATTTGCTGGCCCTGTCTCATCCATGCCCTCTGCTGTGGGCCAGGAGGCAGATTTGGCCAAGTTAAAATCCAAGGCTGTAGAGAGAAAGGAACCCTTCTCCGCTGTCGGTGGGAGTGTAGACACATACAACCCCTGTGGAAATTAGTGTGGAGATTCCTAAAAAACTAGGCTTAGTGGTCCCATTTGACCCGGCCATTCCTCTGCTAGGTATATACACAAAGGAATTGAAAGATTCATATCAGAGCAACATATGTGCACCTCTGTTTATAGCAGCTCAATTTGTGATTGCTAAATCTTGGAAAAAACCAAAATGTCCATCATGTGGAGACTGGATAATGAAGATATGCTTCTTTTATAGAATAGAGTATTACTCTGCCATAAAAAAATGATAAGACTGTGTCATTTATACTCAAATGGATGTACCTTCAGGATATCCTCATAAGTGAAATAAATAGGTCACAGATATGTAAATGTCATATCTTTTCTCTGGTATGAGAAAATGAAGATTTAAATGAGTTCCAGTATATATAGTAGATTATGTGAAATTGAAAATAAAAGGAAATAAGGTATAGGGATAAATAAAGAGGGGAAAAATAATGTCAAGGTAATAAAAAATAAGAAACAAAGCTTATGTATATAGGGGGCAAGAGGTTGTAGGGTGGGTAGGGGAATGGGAAAAAATGAGAATTAAGTCGTGTCATGTACTGGTACAAATTCTCAATGTTGAATGCAATGATGATGTGTATATATAATGTACCAATAAAGATTTGAATTTTTAAAAACCCTAGGGTTTTCACTCTCACAGCAGAGTTGAGGGTGGAGGATGCTGTAGGGTGGGGAGGAAACTTTACAGTGGTTCCCCTTGTGCACGATCATCAGCTATAACTGATCCCAGCCAGTGATACACACTGCACCTCAGTACCCAGGATACTGAGTAGTGGATAACTCACACAAGCAGGCACATCTGCAAGGAAAGCTTGGGTCTAGATTGCTAACACTAGCAGAGATCCCCTTAATTCACTCTCCCGCTTCTTGAGCTACTTTGCTGAGTGCCTACAGAAAACAACTTCCAGTGCCCTGACATCCCATTAGACAATAGATTTTAGAGGATATGTTTTACTTGGCTGATTAAAAAGAAATGCTTTACAAAAGAGGTGGCTCACCCGTGTGGAAGGGACAGCAAATTGGCTTTGGCTCAGAATGTCTGCAGGGGTAGTTGACTCAGGTGTCCAGGGATTTTGCAAATCAAAAATTTAAAGGACTTCAATAGAGTTGGTGAGTCAGTACTGTTTGTGTTCCTGGAGTCCTAGGCCTGCAAGAAACACACAAACTCAGAATGTATTCACTGCGAGAAAGAGCTCAGAATCAAAACAGTATCCTCTTGTGGGATGTTTCTGCTAATAAAATATCTTTCTTTATTTGTTTTTTTCTTAACTATAACCTTGGTTCAGGAAATGATATGTTTTTTCACATCACCCAAAGCTAAGAAAAACCCAAAGTGCATACGAAGAGTAGAAAGAATGTATGATGTCCATAAATATGTGATATTCAACAATGAGAATAAAGGAGCTGTAAATGAAGGCCTAACGTGACTGCACCTCCCCGACATAATCACAAAGGAAGGCAGACGTGAAAGTGTGCGGACACTACGATCCCATTGCTTCAAACTGAAAAAAGAACCATGAATCCGCTATCAAAAGTCTGGATCTGGAGGTGGAGACTGGCAGGGAGTGTAAGGGAAGTTCTGAATTTAAGACAACAGGTAGTTGTCAACTGTTTCTCCATTACATCAGGGTGTTTACTTACTAAAAATCGTAACATTACATACTGTACAATGGTGTCTTCTGAATATTTGTTACAATTCAGCCTACCACTAACAGCAGCAGGGACACCGAGGAACAAGCCTGTTGGGAGGTGTGATTCTAAAACTCAGCATCAGTGCCAGCCTTTCTCGCCTGCCCTGTTCACGGCACCGTAGAACCGTCACTCACGCTAGGGATCCAGACTGTGGCTCATTGGATTCCATTTCATAAATAGCACAATTCCTCTTCATCAACAGCACCATTTCAGAGTCAACAGAGTTTTATTTCTTTTAATATGTCATGGGTATTTACTTCTATCTCTGCCTGTCTCATAATTCCTAAGAACCTGGACGTTTTGACTAATGTGACAATCTTAAAATTGAGTCTTTCCTGTCAAGATGATTTGTTGATGTTATTGTTTTGCCATTTGTGTGTTTGATGACTGCCCTAACTAATTCTCTATGGTCTTTGTCACTTCTCATCTGTGGCCTTTGGAGTGGCTGTTTCACTAGCTTGACGCTCAGTAAATGACTACATAGAATTGTCTCAGAGTGATCTTCCAGTGACAGAAAGACTCCCAGCTCTCACCACGTGGCCTTGTAGGTCCAGGCGCCCTTGGTTTCTGGGTAGTATTCTTGTCAGGAAGCCTAAAGATGCCAAATCCACAGATGGTCAAGTCACATATGAAGTGGCACAGTATTTATAGATGGTATGTATACATTCTGGTCACCTGCAGATTGATTATAATAACCAGTAACTGTAGGTGCTATAAGAACAGTGTTTTATTACACTGTTTTGAGAAAATGGCATGAAAAAAGGCTGTTTGGTATAGACAATTTTTTTTCATCTTTGATCTGAAGTCAGTTGAGTTTCTGGTTGCGGAGCCCGGATTCCTGGGGGATACAAGACTATTTTAAGAAATGGCTGCAACACTCAAGCAGTTGAGATCTCTGTGTTAGTCTTCGATTCCTGTTTGCACAGAGCCTCAAAGTCACCCTGTGGTGCCAACTTGATGCCTTCATAAGGATTTCTCAAGCACACTTAAAGTCCTAGATGTGTGTGTGGAATTATAGATTTCCAGAAATATGACAGAAGTTTTCAAAGCCACTTACAGGCCTCACAGTTGCCACTGTCCCTTTTCCTTGTAGTCGCAAACATCCACCAGCTAGGGATGTGTAGCAAAACTCTCTTTCAAAGATTCTTAGACTAGGTGGGCTAATTAGGTATACAGATAACACAATAAAGGCCTGATTTGATAGGTTTCTGTAGGACCGTCAGGCCAAATAATGATGATTCTCTGAGAACGGCGCTTGAGGAGAGTTCTCAATGTCTTCCGGTTCCTGGATCATGTTTTGCAATTAGTTACCATGCTGCTGCTTTGCCAAGTGATCACAAAATTCAGGAGAGGAGGATGAGAATAGAGC
>PVIR01028387.1:0-22022 GCA_004026965.1 Petromus typicus | reverse complement strand
ATGTTTTTAAAAAAATAGAACCCCAGGGCCGGGGAGTTAGCTCAGTGGTTCCGGCACCTGTCTTGCAAGCGCAAGGGCCCGGGTTTGATTCCCCGGTAACCACATAACAATACTGGGTGTGGAGACCCACACCCAGCAGCAACCAGTACCACATACCACAGTGCCGGGCGTGGTGGCTCACGCCTGTAATCCCAGCACTCGGGAGGCAGGGGCAGGAGGATTGTGATGTGAGTTTGAGGCTGAGCTCAGGGCCAGCCTGAACCACAAAGCGAGACCCTGTCTCAAAAAAACCTAAAAAAAAAAAAAAAAAAAAAAAAGAACCCCAGGATTTGCAACAAGGAGACAATAAAATTAAACTGGAGAATCAGGACAGCCTGAAGTCCCTTGTTTCAGGGAATGTCTCAGTATAGTCCAGTCTAGTGTGCTCCTTGAAACCTTTGTTCATTTCCATGGATGTGTCATATCTCGTGCCAAGGTGAGCTGCTCTTCCCTTGTTGTCAGGAGTAAATGTCTTAAAAGGTGGGTGACAAGGAGCTAGAATTGATGCTGCAGCCCTGAGTGACAGGTGTGGCCCCTGAGTAGAGAGTAAAGAGTCGCTTTCTCTTCTTACAAGGTGAAGATTACCCTCTGGGTAGAGACACTGAGGAGCACTGTGAGTGTTAGAGAACACTGTGGAGCACTCTGAGTGCTGGCACATGGAGTCTTCTTACCCTCGGCATGTCTCCCCAGCTCTCTGGACCTGGTTCAGCCTCCCGTGAAATCAGGACTCAGGCTTCTCCAGCCACCAAGCATGAACATTCCAGGCAAGACCTTCTGCCATAGCTTGGCCTTCTCCAATGCAGATGGAAATCCTTATTTGTGGTGAGGAACCCAGAATCCAACTCCTTATTTTTTCCTGTTTTGAATAGTAAGGCACATTGCCATGAACCCTACAAAAGTAGTACAAAAAAAATTTAAAAGCTACAGTGAAGAAAGGGTCATGGGGACTTGAGAAGGATTGCTAGGTCCAAACTGTGTTGCCTTCTCCTCTAAGAACTTAGAGTTTGGGGTTTCAGGCTGAGTTCTGGTGTGAATTCCTCAGTGTTTGGTGAGGACTCTAATTCATGGGCAAAATATTAGTCATTCCCCTCACACTGGTGGAAAATCTGGCTGTCTACTCCACCAGGAGCCCTTCTCCAGCCCTCAGAGGTCAAGAGCTTAGGTAGGTCCTGCCTCTTTTTCTCTTGTGACACTGGGCAGGAAAGAGTCAGGAGTGTTTTACTAGAGGAAGAAATCACATTCTCCAATTCCAATTGTCTATTGGAACTTAAAAATCAGTTTTTTTAAAAAACTAACTCAACAAAATAAATTGAATGAAGTAAAACAAAATTTAGCTCAAGCTGAGGAAGTGCTTGTGAGTTAAGATCATCAACCCTTCTATGACAAGTAGCTTTCCATCATGAGTCACTACATTGATAGCCTCAGGATGGTGGTCCAATCGTCACCGACAGATGAGGGACAGATCCACTTGTCAGGAAGCCAGCAGATTGCCCTGGAGTTGTTTGCCATGACAGGCGACAAAGAAGGGCTGCTCAGAGTGATCTCTTTCTTTACAAGCTCTGCGTGGTGTCCAGAGAGACACCGAACCCTGGGGCATTCTGCAGAATAACCCAACTGAACACAGCCTCCTAAGGCCACTCTTCACCTGTGGCAATTTACATACCAGGCTGGTTCAGTCCCTGTCATCTGACTTACAATAAATACCCTAGAAAAAAAATGAATCCTTTTTTTTCCTCATGACTCACCACACTCCCTGCACTGAAATTTCTGTCTTTTATTGTCGCACTGAAAGCGTTTCCAATCATTTTTTTGCATTTGATCTTGATTGTCTTAAAAAATTAATCAGACACATGTTCACTATGTTTTTTATCCAACTGTCTCCAGAATGTTTTTTGACAATTTAGAAAAATGTTTTGAAAAATAGTAAAGGGAAATATTTAAGTAATTATGATCCTCACATTGCGAGGCCAAGTGAAGTAAACTAATGCAATGGAAACATGTTCTACAGATTTGTTTAATTATTTTTTAAGTACAGTGAAATTGCACTGCTCCGAGGGAGAGATTTATCATCTCAACCCTTTCTGGGACCTCTTTGGGAACTACGTACCTTGTCACTAAAGGAACAGTGGTTGGACTAAGGAGTGTCTTGCTTTAGGTTCAAGTATTCCCCACCACATAACTTCCATCAACCTTCCCAGAGTATCTTTTAGAACCACACAATAAAACTAAAAAACATATGCTTGCTATGAGGAAGCATCTTGAAGAGGTCTCAGAACCAGACTGTGGTCCGAAAGACCTCCCAAACAGAAGTCTCGGTGCTGCCCCTGGGAAGGGGGAGCCACGTTTATGATTTGCATATGCTCTTCCTAAGGATTAGTCAACCACAGAGCCCTGAGTTCATGCCACTCTGCCTTTGGGAAAGAGACATGACAAAGGTACCAGACAATTTAATTAGAGTAAAGACTTCATCTCACCAGATCCTGGAGCCAGCAGGGAAACCAAGAGGACTGGATTTTTTGTTGTTGTTGTTGTTTCAGTGTATAAAAAAAGTGGATGCATGAAGGGAGAAGAAGCCATAGCATGAAAAAGATGCAGCTTTCACTGCAGCTGACACTGCAGTCCATTCTAATCCTGATTCCGCCTCAAGTTAACCTGGACCCCACAGGTTAGGACACAGTTGCTAGTATAATCACCCTCACTTCAGACACTGGCCACAGGCTCAGGGATCCCAAGTCATACCACCCCCCAGCTTCTGGAGAAGTCTCACGACCCACCTCTGGTTTAATAATTCACTAGAACAACCCCAGAATTCAGGGTATTACTATACTTTGCATTATAATTTATTATAAAGAATATTAATTAGAACCAACCAAAGGAAAAAATTAAACAAGGGCTGAGCCAAAACACAAATATCTGACACTCCTGGTATACCAGTAAGTTCACTAGTCAGGAAACACCACCAACTCCCTGGTGCAGAGTTTTAATTGGGTGTTCTTACAGGAGCCTAACTGATTAATCACTGGACAACTCGTTGAATTCAATAACTAGCCACTTTTCTTCTCGTGGAAGACACACTGATTTAAAGACCATGGTTGGTCTTTCCAGTGACCAGTGCCCATCTGGAGTCATCACAGCCTAAACTCAGGTAAAGCACAAGAGACTCAAGAAGCACAAAAACACCAACCTTATTAATCAGGAAATTCCAAGATGGATCATCTATTTCCCTGAAATCAGGAACAGAAGTAGTTAAACTCTTTATTCTACAATGATAACAAACCAAGTTCTCCCTGCTCCTTGAAGATCTGGTTCCCTTTGACTCAAATCTCCACCCACCTTCTTCTATTAGTCTCAGAAAGTCAAAATACACTTCATGATTTATATGAGCCTCTGAAAGGTTCATTTGCAAGGGACCCTCTGCCTCTCTTTCCCTCTGTGTCAACTCTGAGTTGAAATGCGATTTTACCAATTGTCACTCACACCAGGCATTTTGTGTTTAGTTCCTATTTACCTATTTACTTAGGGTCCCAGGGAAGGGTCATTTAAAGGGATGCCTGTCCTTCAACACTCATCCCACTAGATTTGCTCTCAGGAGCCCAGTGTGCCAGCTCTCCATCTCAGCAAACCCTTTGCGTCTTCCTTTCAAGGTGACTTGGCCAGTCAGTATTTTTCTTCTAATTACTACACAGCACCCCCTCCAGGACATATTTTTGTAGATACTGTCACTTCATCTCTTACATGCCTGTCATAAGTCTCTACACCATTACCGCACTCACACACAATTCACATTCAAGCCCTGTCATTAGAGATGAGTCTGTCACCAACAAAAAGGACAGGTGTGTGACAGCGGCAAGTATGTTATTCATTCACATTTTCTGCCACCATATGTTGTGAGAACTCAGATGTAAGATATGACAAAGATTTACTCCAGGACCAGAGCAAAAACACCTCACACATAGCTTTTGGGAAAGTTAGTTTGTGGGGCTGCAAGATACAGGACTACCAGGCAGAGAAAGAAGCCCTTGGGATTTGAGGAGAAGCCTAGGAGGCCAAACACTAGCTCTGCATGTTGGTCTGGGGAGACTCCTCAGGGCCAGTGAGCTCTCTCTCAGGTTTCTAAGATATAGCTCTCAACAGGGCCAGGGAAACACTGACACGTCCTCTCCCCTCATGATTTTGTCCCTCGAGGGGGCTCTCAGCCAGTTGAATGGTTCCCCAGGCTCTGTTGGGGGCAAGGTAGAGCAGGACCTGCCCCTCCAGGCTCAGGCTTCTGTCCCGTGGGTCCTCCAGCTGGCTTGCCTGCTCCCTGGAGAAGTCATATGGTGGTATGACCTCCTGCGACTCAGCCAACTTCCATGGGGGATAAAATACAACCTAATACTTTAACAAATATGCTCCAGAGCCCTTTAGACTCTTAATGTTTTACTACTATTTCTGTCTCTTCAACAGGTTTTCATCTGAGGATCCAGCACAAAGTCCAATCATGAAATTCCTTCACTGACAGTAAGAATTACAATCTTAACAGCTCTAGTTTTAGGCTTCAGCTGTGGCCCTTTGCCTATGCCATGGCACAAGCCTCCCAGATTACCCCATTTATGGTGAAAAAACCGAGGCTTAGAGATAATGAGCACTTTTCCAGAATCCTGCAGCTCTCTCCTGGGGAAACCTGGCTCCATGGCTCTGGGCTTTCATTTGATCATCTGAGGCTATCTGGGCTGGGACACCCTGCAGGAGGCTCCCAAAATCTTGCCTTCAGCTGGGCAGATACAATACCCTGTGTGAGTATCTCTCATGATTGCCATTTTCTTCCCCCAGTAAGGTAGTCGCGGAGGCTGATGGATCCATGTTACTTTTGGCTTTGCAACTCTCTACTCTCACATACATCTCAGGGTGGCTTTTCATCTTCGGGATTATATAGGCTAAGCTTTGTCCAGAAGCAACTCAGACAGCTCCCTGATGGCATGCCATGGGCCCAGCCACCATGAGGAGGAAGCAGAGCTTCACCTCTGCAAACTCCCAGATTTATTGAACTGGGTCACAGCTGGCTTTGGGACAAGAGAGGCTTTCACATTTTTTTTGAGGGTTCTTTAGGAGAGAACCAAGGCCCTGCAGAAATCCACAGATTCTACAAGACACTAAGGATGAGGGATCAAGAGATAGAAACTCAGAGGAAATCCACATATTTTCTTGTAGGAGAATGAGGTAGGTGCTAATAGACACAGGGCCCCTCGTTGTACTTTGCATGTGGGCTTTTTGCAGGGAGTTCCTACCCTTCACAAAGGCCATAGGGCCTAGAGAATATTCATTCCACCTTAGTTGAAAAGGAAAATTTCCTCGATGGATCTCTCTGTATAGAGTGACTACTACAAATAAACATGATCTCCATCACAATGATATCTACCTTCTAGTAGAAATATCCACTTAGCCAAGCACGCTTAAAAAGCAAGGGTTAAGTTGTGATATATTCTATGAAGGGAGTAGCTAGAATAATCAGGTAAAGGCAAAGAGGGCACAAAATGAATTGGTAGAAATAGGCAAGAGAAAGGTCATGGGGCCCTTTGTGAAATATGGCAAGAATCTTAGAGGCTGTTGTATAGCAGGGAGCTGCTGGTGGATTTTTGAGCAGAAGATGCATGATTCGACTGATGTGTCAGGACAGGGCAGCCGTTGTGGTGTAGAAAAAGCAATGCCCAGTGCAGATGCAGAGGTGAATGAGTGCTATAGAAATGGGGCAAAATGCCAAGGGATCCAGAGGAGAACAGGTATGAAAAGGCGGAGAACATTAGAGAGCTGCATGATATGCTTAAGAAAGGGGAGGGAAGAGCTCTGGGCATTTGGAGGTGGGAGTAAGAAGTGAAGGGCTCAAAAATTTCTAGTTGACTCAATACGGTGGAGGATGGTGATATTTACTAAAATGAAAAGATTAAAGATATGGTGTATTACTCTTTATTGTTTTAAAATACCTTATCACAAAGTTCATGGCTTCCAACCATACAAATTTATGATCTCACCATTTTTGTAGACAAGTGCCCTAGGGGCAGAGTTGGATTTTGTGCACAGGTCTCAAGGAACTTCTATCAATTATCAGTGGAGGTGGAGTCCACATCAGCAGCATGCACTTCCTCCTAAGCTCAATGGGATGAAACAATTAAGTTTCTTGCAGAACCAAAGTCCTGATGTGATTGCTGCTCACCACCATAATCTGCTCTTAACTCCGAGGTGAGTCTCTTAGGTCTTTACCTCCTTGATTTCTCCAGCTCACCTTCAGCAACAAAGAGCCTCTTTCAAGTTGAGTCAATTCTTAACTCTTCTCCTCCTGCCTTTAAAAGTCTCATGAGATTAAGTCTTATGTGAATAATCTTTTCTTGACATCAACTGGCATATGGCATAACACAGTCACTGAGCAGGATCCATTACACATATAGTCCTAGAGATTTTTCAGAGCATGTACAACAGAGGGATGAAGGATATTGGGGTAAAACTAAGAATTCTGTCTGTCACATGAGGTTGATTGAAGCTGGGTTAAGTATTCTGTTTCAGACACACTAATTATAATGTGACTGCAGCACAACAAATAAGAGTTGAGAAAATCAGGTCTGGATATACAGAGAAATGTCTCCTGAAGATATAAAGCTGGGGACCAGCATGCTAAAACTATAAGGTTGGGTGACTATCTAAGTAGGAAGGATGACATATACAGGGCCAATCCTTGAGGAGCCCAACATTTAGAGACTGAGTGAAGGATCTGAACTGAGCCAATATGGCCAAGAAGGAGAATCCAGTAGACAGGAGGAACATGGGGAAAATGCGGGATCATAGAAGTCAAGGAAGAGAAAGTTGGAGATTGTTATGTATTAAAGTAGGAATAGTCATTTCTATCTAAATAGCAAGTGAAGAGATCCTTCAGATTTGACTACGCCAGGGAGGTCCTTGGAGATACTGAAAAAATAAAGCTTTGATGCTGTGGAGGGCTGCGATAGTTAGGGGAAGGCACTGGTGAGTCGACTGGAATGTTCCAAAGGGAAGGGAAACATCAACACTGCAAAGCAAGGAAGGGCTAACTGAAGAAGTCATGACCTTTGTACAGGGTCCAGGCACATGGGGAGGACTGGACTTTGATGGAAAGAACAGCATCTTCCTGTGGAAAAGGAGTCACATCAAACATCTCTCAGATGCTGAAAGGCAGGACACCATTTGGTAGTAGATAAGAAAATAAAAATCTATATACTGCCTTCTCTTTTCTCAGTGGAGTGTGAGCCAAATTTATTAATTGTGCAAGGCAGGTTGGAGCAGGCTGGAAATAGAGGGGAGTACATAAAATAAAAGGCCTGGGAATGGAAGAAACAAGAATCATAGAGAAATGGGATGGCAGCCACTCTGAGGCCAGCATGAAAGCCCATTTCAGGAAACTTCTGGCCAGTTCTCCAGCCCCAAGCAACACTATATGACTACAGACATCCCTATTTATCATCATGAGTACAGGCTTCCTCATCTCCCCACGTGACTTGTACTTTGTGGAGCAAAGAATGTGTCACCCATGCAGCTGGCTTTAGAAACAGTCTCCTGCACTGCACTGAGGAAAGCAGAGCAGACACACCGACAGGCAGAGGAACTCCGATGCTGCACTCATGGCCAGGCAAGACACAGGGCACTCCTCCCCTCAAAGGGAGCCTGGCTCTGCCATATGGATGCTCAACTATCATCTTAATATTCAGCGTGTGTAAATCTATGGTTTTATACTTAATCCCAGTGAGCAAAAACACCCCGGGGTGAATATCTAAAATATGAGCTTGTTATTAAGAGTAAATAAACCCACACAAACCCTCTCCCAACAGGCTGTCTCTCCCAGTCAGTGGGAAGCAGGCTGGGATGGGAAGGAACTTCAGCTGAGCTGCTCCATGGAGCTGGGCCAGGGAAATCTGTCAGTTCCTGATGCTGATGTGCCATCTATGGATCCTGCCGCCTGATAGCCATTCATCAGCACCTGAGGCCTGCACTCTACTGCATGCCACCATCCAGATAAAGCTGCTGCAGTGCCCCATTTGCTTCACAGCACCATCTATTCTGCACCCCTCCTACCCCCTAGTAGAGCTGTCTATGCAGTTTTAAACACGGAAATTTGTTTCTCTTGGCAGAAGGAAGGTAAGAAGAAGGTGAGATGCAAAAAAGGAGACACAGAAAGAAAGAGCAAAGAAATGAGTTCTAGGAGAGTTCTGAGTAAAGCAAAAAAGACTTGGGTTCTCACTCTGGCTCTATACTCTGTGCATGTGAGCAAGTCACCAAGTCATTCCTTCCCTCTGAGCTTCACTTCAACTGGATGAGAGGTGAAGCACCCCACCCTTCACCCCACTCTAACAGCCTCACTCTGTGCAGAAGCAGAGAGAAGATTTAAGAGAAGACAGAAGGAACAAATAAAGAGAACAGTCCTTCCTGTGATTCTCCGTGAGCTCTAGTGTTATAGGAAAAGAGCTGGTCATTTCCTCTTACCATTCAGAGAAATTGCAGTAATATCAAGAAAGAGGAAAATCAGGTCTGACTGATAGAGGCAGTAAAAGCAGTTATGTCACATAGGACAAGATGTGGAGAAACAGCAAGGATTCTGCAGGTAGAAGATGAGAACTCCAGGTCATCAATGATCAGATCCTTTCATCTCACTACCGCTCTGCCCTGATGAACACACACAGACTTTGACTTCAAGTCAAAAATCTCTTCCATCTTGAGATGTTTGGCTCCAAAGCACCAAAACTGAACTAGAAATCAGAAAGTGTAAGGGAAGAAAGGGCTGAAGGGTTGACCTCCCTCTGTACATCTGCCCTTTCAATAGGGAACTTATTTTGGAAGCTCCTAATTTTACCTTGCTCCTAAGAGACACTGTCTCATGGGCTAGAAGTGAGGCCTGTTTCCATTTCTTAGCCTGGTAATGGCTGTAAGCTGTGGTTAGATACCATAACTAACATGAAAAATCACAGCAGGGGCTGAATGATGGAGGTTCACCATCAAGACTGCTGTAGAGGAGGAACACACGTGGAGCAAAGTATTTATGGAAGAAGGCATGATTTGCTGCATCATAACCCTGCAGTAAACAGAGGTCCCCTATAGTCAAGTAATGCTCCACAACCAATACATTCTTAGAAGTCATCTTTTGTGGGTTTTCTGTATGATCCCAAGAATCTTCTGTCCTTTTACCAGACCTCAATTTCTCTTCTCAACAAGAGAATCGGCAAGGATATCTCTAGGTCAGTAAAAACAGAGATGTAATAATAAATGTGTGACTGAAATACAAAGCTTTCTCATTCACAATCAAGAGAACAGTCCAAAAGTAGATGAAACTTCTTGGTGTTGGCTCATCCAGAGATGGTTGTCACTGCCTTTAATAATTTAAGAAGAGAAAAGGGATCATAAGAAGGGAAATTACCTACTTCCCCCCCCCATTCTTTTCTACAACAGCTCTTTGAGGAAAATGCACATCTAGGTCAAGAGTTTTTTGAGGCTTGAGTTCATCTACATTCTTGGTTAGAAAGATAGATGAGAATAGCAAGATAAAGAAATGGAGATATTTTGGCTCATAACCTTAGAAAGCATGGCTTTCCTAAAGGAGATACAAGACTCTGTGACCTAGAGAGGCATTATGTATGAGAGTCAAAGAAAATAATTCAGGAAAAATCAAATGCTGTGAGTCCCATCACTCCAAAATCTTGACATCATACCCAAAGTGACAGTGCACTTAGGCACAATTTGTACACAGATCCCATCTTCCAAGGAGTAAAACACCTTGACTAGGCCTCTATCATAAGGACAAGGCAAGAAGGCCCTTTAGAAAATATTGTGAAATATACTTGAGGCCCATTTCACCTATCAAGGACAGAAACTAATAACCTCCAAGTTTCCTGAAATTCTCTCATGAGAATTCCCTTAGAGAGGAATAAAAGGGACCAAATAAAAGAAGAAAATCACTCAAGTGGTACAGAAAAATTGAGGAAAATCATGTTCACAAGGAAGGACGGTGTAGGGTTGTGTCTGCTTTATCCCGGCGTATATCCCAGTACATGCTAAGGTTACCTCCACCCACCCAGGGCATGTTCTGTTCCTCAAGGGACAAGAAGACGTGCATGTTGAATAAAGGCGTGGTGGAACAGAGGCTCCCAGAGGAGCAGGCCTCCCTCCCTTGACTTTACACAAGTCCTGGCTTTGGCTGCAGCTGGACTCCTGGGGCCAGGACAAAGTCTGGCAAAGTGGCAATGTATGTGGGGGCTGGGTGTGGACGGGAAGGACACAGAACGCTTTGTAAGCACATCTGGAGCGCTCCGCCAGGAGAAGCTGCTGACAGACTGTTTGCCAATAAAGAAAGTCGCACTGCCTAATAGCAATCAGATGGCTCTGCAGCCCATCGCTGACTTGGCTCTGGACTTTGCAGGATGTACCTAGGCTGAGCCAGGCAGCTCTTTCCCCTAGGGAACCCAAGACAGTGGAGTCTAGTGTCTTCCTCTACCAGCCAAGAGCCAAGAAGACTCCATTCCCTCCTTGAGGGTCAGGAGTCAGTGTTTTGGCCAGAGTCATTCAAAACATGATCTTCAAAGTAGCTTCACACTATTGGCTTCTGTCAGGCCATTCTGTGATTAACATATTATTGTATCAAGCCAAAATCTCTGATGCCCAGAATTCATTTCCAGCTCATTATCTCAAATGGTCTTCTTCCCAAGGTGACTCCTGGAAGAGAGTTTTATCTTCTTAACAAAGCATATTCCAAGCTTCCCAGGGGCTGCATTCCCATCTTCTTGCTCTCCCCTGACTGGTTATAGGATTATGCAGAATTATCCAAGTGGCTGGATCTGTTTGCCTACAACTCCAGCAATCTGGTGTCAGATAAGGGAGCCTGTAACACAAGGAAGATACAAGAATCCAAAACCAGCTTCTGAAATAATTTGGTCAGTTGCACAACTAGGCCGGTGAAATAAAGATGGGAAGTCCCTGAAATCCTTTGAATCCCTGAATTTCAAACTTTATGGATCCTTCTACGATAGGAGCAGGCCTTGAATTCAGGCAGCTCACTCTTTCCCTCTGTTCTCTATTCTTTCTCTTCAGGAACTCTTGAGGGTTCATTGGATTTTGCTAGAACTTTTTTGGGTCCAATGTGAAAATCCATCCATCAGACCCTGTTCTAGGTTCCTAGCACACTTGGCTTGTAGTAGTTCCAGATGAGCAAGCACCTCTCTGAGGACACTGAGAGTTGAAGATTAGGGAACATTCTCTGTTGACAAGAATCTCTGGACTTCAATTCAGGACCCCTGGTTTCTGTGTTAGGCCTGGCTTCTACTAGCTCAGCAACCTTGGACTTAATATTCTGGATGTCATTTCTTTTAGTTTAAAGCAGAATTTGATCTTGTCCTCTTCTCAGGGAATAAAATTCCCTCGCAAGGACAGTCACTGATTCTGTCCCTATGACACTTCCTCTTTGCAAAAAACAAATGGAGGGGAGAGGATAGTTGTGGAATCTAACTTATACTAGGAACCTGGGAAGCCACTTCAGTTTCATGGGACCACAGAGCAGAGACAGGGAGAGAGTAGCACTTGTGTATTTTTCCCTGGACACATCTGAGGAGGCTGCTGCAAGACATCCTGTACATTCTATTATTAGGAAAGGAACCCAGCCCGGGATACAATCATCACAAACCTCAAACTGCTGTTTACAAATGCAGGGAGTTTGGTGAGACCTAAAATGCTCTCCTCCAAATGCATTCTCCCCCGCCCCCTTGGTTTTTAAGCCCATGTGGATTCCAAGGGAAATTGAATCCATATGTTTCTGGTTCATTTACACTGAACTCATCAAAATGTAATTTTGCAACATCTAGTTGACGTCCAGGATGTCTTTAGAAGCCTCATTTTTATGCCTTTTTATAAGCCCCTCTCCCTTGGAGACAGGAAGTTATGCCTTGCCAAAAGTAGATAGAATTCCAGCCAAGCAGGAGTACTGCCTGGAAGACCCATGAGAATTAGGGAGCCTCTTATCTGAATCTTAGGGGACCTTTACCCACATCCCTAACTTCACACACCAAGCAGAGAGCTAGGCGTATCCAGTGAGGAAGTCAGTACAGGGCTCTCCAGCCCAGGACCAAGCAGGGGAGAATGGGCTGCTTTCATTTCAATTCGGATTCTCCCACTCCCTGATGATCACAGATTTAAAAAGAAAAAAATAGCTCATTCCCCTTTGTTGACAGGGACTCACAAGCCTAGGGTAGTAAAAGGATAGCTGGGATTATTAACAAGCTAGATGAAAAGTATCTTTCCGGACTGAGACATCCTATGAGTGAGAACGTGCCTTGGACATCTGTGGGATAATGGAGAGAAATAGAAATGGTCTCTGACCTGCTTCACTCCAAGGCCCAACAGGATCCCAAAGTATTACATTATCAGTGCGCTCCAGGCTCCAAGTAGGTTAATGGTCCATTTAAAAGTAAAATTTTGACCAGCTAATAAGGCTTCGGTCACAGGCTGCAGTTTACACACAAATACGAATGCAGGGAGGGAGAGGGGCACCTCAGGGTCGTGGTGGTGGAGGCAGATAAGTAGGAAATTTGGATTCTGATCCTCAGTCTCATACATAGTGGCATCCTCGACTACCTGCTCTAATTAATTAGAATAACGCTGCTTGCTCCCTTCTCGACAATTATGCAGGCAGAGAAAAATAGCATGTCTTCCCAGGGTTTGCAAAGGTCCTGGTGTATTTTGCTTTGGTCATCTGGAGGGTAGTTGCTGCCAGCCAGTCACCTGCACAGTGGGCTCTGAATGCAAGATGTGGGCCAGGCTGGCAGCCCAGGGATGAGAGAATAGCCTCTTGGTCTGTTTCAGTGGATGGTTGGAGCAAGCCAGGGGCACCCATACTAGGCAGATTTGAAGGGACAAAGTCAGTACAGTATTGACCATCTCTGTGTTCCCACCTTAAGTAATCATCGAGGCACTGAACCCATCCATGTCTCATGAGTAACATCAGATGACCCACACCAGGATTTCGAGAGTGACAACTTTCGATAGGAGACAGCTCTGTAGATCTACAGTATTCTAACCAATAATTTCTACTTGGGTAGCCTGAAAGAAAAGCTTGGCTATTTAAAATACCTTTTTTCCTTTAATATCAAACCTTCTCTTTCCCCCAAAATACTAAGGTGAGTCTAGAACTCATTAGGTTGTCTCACTGAGTGCCCTAAACATACCAGAACTGGACAAGCTCTGTGAAAACCCACCCACCATGTGGGTGGTCCTTAGTAACCGTAGCCAGCCGAGTCATGACTGTCTGCCAAGGAAGGCTTTGTTTTCCCAGATGAATGGAAAAGTTGCAACTGCCACTGCCCTTCTGTCTTTTACTCTGCTATAAATATAGACAGGATGCCTGAAGGTTTACTGGGCACCTTCCATTAGAAGACAGCATGTGTGAGAATATAAGTCAATGTGCCAAGGAAGATAGGATAGAAAAAGCAGACCAGGTCAATGGCCCAGTCCACATGCTGAAGTATCTACAAATAATGGCTACATGAGTAAAAGAAAGAGCACCCATGACTCTGAACCCTTCACTGGGTTTTCTATTCCTTGCAGCTAAAAGTATACCTAGCTAGTCCTCCTTGTGGAGAAGCAAAGACCAAATGTTCTGGGTGCAGGAGTTGTTGAAAGTGAGTTTGCAGGCTGACCTACATGAAGGGCAAATGGAGAGGTACTGGAGCAACCTGGGAAACTGGTGTGCAGAATCAGGAGCCCAGATCTGCCACGCAGGGAGAAAAAGTGATGCCAGTCTATGTGGCACAAGTACTGAGAACAGAGGGAAAGGGCCAAAACCTAGTCAGTACTGACTCATCCCTGAGAAGCTGATGTATAAGTTCTATGGAGAAGGCCTTCTGTCACGTCCATGCGTACACTACATGGTGCTGGCAGTGTGTGGCTTTTTTTTTTTTTTTGCCCAGAAACAAATCCTCCTAGACAAGGTGACATTTTCTTATGAGGTTCTCAGGGGACTGAGTAGAGCAAGGAGCTCTTACAATAGAAGCCATAGCTTGTAAATGACCACGCCTCAAGAGCTGGAGTTAGCTGTTTACCAGGTCTTGGCAATATCTGATGTGACAAGCCATAGAAGCCAACTGTCCTCAACACTGGCGAAGCAGAGGAGTGCCAAGCCAAGCACAGGGCAGTGGGTGTGACACAGACAAGGAACTGTCAAGGTTGGCACAATGGCAGCTCAACATTTTCATTAGGACATTATCTGTATTTCGTTTCTACCCAAAGCATGACAGGAGTCCGTGGATAAGAGCTTATTCCTTGGCATATTCACGCAGTTTGGTCACGTCTGCTTTGGGGGTCTTCCCTGGTATGTTGTCAGTGTTCATATGTCCTCTTCCTCCTCTTAACAGCAGCTCATCTCTTGAGTCCATGGATATCCTGGAGCTGCCTTTGGAGCCTGAAGAAACAGAAAGGCCTTTGCTTCCTCCTCACCCAAAGATCTTATTCTCTCTAGGAACTTGCTGGGTGCCATAAATCTCAAACCCATTCTGTTAATCTAAGAGGGAGCAGCATTGGCCTTCCCTGCACCCCCTTTTGGAGGACATTTGATGCCAGGTATCTTCTGTGATTGGGTGGCCTTCACGGTGAAATTGCCAGCACCTCTCTGTTCACAGCTGGCTGTATCTGGGACATTACATGCCCATCCTCAACTAGGAGGCTTCCTCCCTGAGCCATATATGGTAGAACAAAACAGAGAGGGCTCCAAAACATACCGACAAGCAGTTGGCATGACTTCCCTACAGTGCAATGCCACCTGGTGGTCCATTGTTCTCTGGAAAGCACCTAAGTTCCCCAGATCTCAGATCATTGGTCATCCAGCCGGCTGGCACGAGGCTTTCAGACAAAGAAAGCAAAAAGCTCCCTTGTGCCAACCTTGCCCCTCTTCTCACCTTCACACATTAGCTTGGTTCTTATTTTCTTCGTCTAGACATTTGATCCACAGAGGGGTGAACTAGCTCCATTATCAATTCTCCTGGCACAGTGGACCCAGCCAAGTGATGCCTTCTTTCTGTGCATGAAGGAGGTAATAGTCAGAAATAGAGCAGAGGCCAACTCTATTTTGAATTAACTACTAATGGATAGGATTTCTATCGCTATTTTCTAATACCTGTACAATTTGATGAAAATCAGACACAAGAGGAACTCAATTTTGTTTTTCATTAATATTCACTTTGTTAACATGAACAGATGATTTCTGGGAGCTCTCCTTGCCCTTTTCATTTGTTTCCATCTAAGGCAGCGGTGAGATCCTCCATTATTAAACTGATTAGCAAGTGCCGCAGATCTTGTCTTGTAGATTTCTTCATTATTACTTATGCAGGACAATGTGTTTGGATTTTGGAACCAGAAGGCAGAGTAGAAGAGAGCTGAGGATCAGAGAGAGAGGCAGCTTTTGAAAATCTGGAGAAGTATTAAATAACAACAGTGCACCTGTCACAAAACAGCACAGTATGAATTTCTTTAATTGGAGGATGATGTCGCGTGGGTCTTAAGTGGGAATTCATATTCTTGAAGACTACAGGACTGGGAAAGACCTCACCATGGAGCCCAAAATAGGGCAGATCCTGAGGAGAAAGAGCTCTCCCCTCTGTGATAGAATACTAGCCACCTCGTGGTGTAGTGTTGGCCAATTTAGAATCTCCTGCTGCCCACTCCTTAACAGAATTGGAGCCACCTTCCTCTGCAAGATGACCTAGAGAGTAAGTGGAGCTTTTGGAAGCTGAAAGATTTATCTTTCCATAAAGCACTTGGACACCAAAGTCTACTTGTAGGAGGACTCAGAAAAAGGTAGACACACATCTTAAGTATCTCTCAAGTCACTTTTGCAAGGGCAGACTGTCTAAACTCTGCATTCCTTAACCTCTTTTACAGAAGTCATTTTATTTTACATTCAAAGGATCGAGCTGGCAAGTAGGATGAACATACTACATAAAAACATCTGGAGATTTTTATGGAAATTAAGGCCAGGTTAAATGGCTTGTTATCAGAGCTAGTAATGGTAAGGTCTGAATGATGTGTTTTTAAACTCCTATCATTGTGACAAAATACCCAAGGTGAATGAATAATTAAACAAGAAAGGGCCTGGTACAATGGTATGTACCTATAGTCCCTGCACTTTGAAGGCTGAGAAATACCCTTTGAGTTCAGGAGTCCTTGATCAAGGTAGTCTGTTGACCTCCCAGTGACCAAGAACTACAGAGGAAGAGAAAGTGTTGGAGCTTCACTGTCCCTTTCAAGGGCTCACCCCCAATGACTTAACTCCTGCTCTGTCTACCATGCCTCTTAAATGTTTTACCATATCCCGATGACACTTCAGGCTGGGGATCAAACTGCCAGTACATAGATCTTGGAGGAACACTTATTCAAACAACAGCTGATGAAATAATAGCTTGAATCCTTGTGATCACCAAGTTCTGAAGGAAAATGTTTTCCTCAAGATTCCTAATACCTGGTGCCACATTCGGTTGGTTGGGTCAGTGTGATAGCTGACTTAGAGTTATCAGTCTCTATCTCTTTCTGTACTTTGGGGGGAGTTATGCTAGATTGTCTATCAAATATTTAATGCTAGGTTAACTTGAAAACTTCTAAGCCCTAGAGTTGTTAAGAAAAATTCAAATGCTTTGGCCTGGTGGAACAAATAGTCCCAGGTCTGACAAAAATCTATCCATATAATTTCATTTCTTATCACTCCCTATTTCTGCTTTAGTATCCGCTATCCAGTCCCTGAACTACCATCCTTTGTATGTGTGTGGTACCAGGGATCGAACTCAGGGCCTTCACACTCAGCTCAGTTTTCATTTTGAAACAGGGTCTTCCCAAGTCATCCTGTTGCCCATGCTGGGCTCAGACTCAAAGGCCTCCTGCCCCAACCTCTCAGAGTGCTAGGATTGTGGGGATGTACCATCACATCTGGCTTCCAGGGTCATTTTTGAATTTTTCCATTGTTATACAATATACTGTCTTCATCCACCTTGGTTCCAGACATCAAAAGAAGGAAATTCAATTCATGCTAGTCTAAGCATAAATAAAATGTATTGATGTATATAAAGGAAAACAAAATGAAATAAAACAAAACCAAGAGTAGGTAATTTCTGGCACAACTGAATTCAGTTTCAAACAGCATCTTTAGGACTCTGTACTTCACTACCTCCCTGACTCCAGGGCCTTTGGCCCTCTATTCCCTTCCCAGAAACTCTTCTCTCATTACAGCAGAGGTGGCTACAAGAACGTCAAGCTGTCAGTTTGCCAATCTAATAAATTCAGTAGCAAAATAAAGCCCCCCTCCTTTCCCAATTGTTCTAGAATAAAACGGCTCTGATTAGTGAAGACAGAGTCCTGTGGTCATCCCCACACCAATCCCCAAGGTGAGAAGAATGAAACATGCTGATTTTCTAGTGAATCTCATGTCCACTCCTGAGGTGGTCAATGGTACAACCTCACGAAAATATCAGGAGAGAGCATGCAAGAGTGATAGTTCAGGCAGATGTAACCAGAAGGCAAAAGTTTTGCTAGAACCCTTAAAAGAAGCTATCCACCGCAGCCATACTCTTGCCCTGTGTTAGTAAATACCATATCATCATTAAGTAGGACAGAACTTCATTTCCACTTTTTTATATACAGGACAATACCTATATAACCTTCTCTCTTAAGTTAGTTACTTTATTTTATTTCTAGAATGCATGCTCAGCCAAGCATAGTGTGAAATAATTTTACCAGTTAGAGGTAACTCAAAACATATTATATTTTTACAAATAAAAGTACTGAGATAAGGTCAGTATTGACTACAGACTTAAGCCAAATAAATAAGAGAATAAAGATCTTCTGGTCTCCAGTCAAGAAATTTTACTGTCATAACTCATATAAGCCTGGGCAGAGACCATTCATAGGATCTGTACTTTTGTCTCCATTTCACATCTCCAATTGGATTTAACATTGTTGAACTGATTGTTGATGAATGATGACAGAATAAGATAAAGACTGATGTCTTAAATCTGTCAGTTTGTACTATTGTGTTTTAGAGATAGAGAAAGCAAAAACAAAGGAAGTAAAATTAGCTTTTGGAGCTCCACTTTTCTCAACTATAAAAAGAGAGTAAGAATAGTTATTTGGGTTCTAGTTACAGTTGCAATAGAAAAGGCACATGCTATTCCATCTCCCTCACTAAATACAACTAAAACCCTGCGCAGAATGGACGGAGCAGTAAACTAGAGTCTAAAAAGAAAAGGTTGGAGGTAAACTGAAGAAGTAAACAGATACCAAATTGTTATCAAAATAGCAAGGAACCCGCCTCATTTCTTTTTTCCTCTGGTTTTTCTGGCCTGAATTCAAAAGCAGCCTCAAGTCTTGAACTGTATAGTAAGGGCCGTCAGGAAAACGCCTAGGATAAGCCAAGCTCTCTACATCTGATCAGAAAAGGGACCCCGCAAGTCAGATACAGTGTGAAAACTTTTGTGCTTTTTTTGTTTGTGCTTCCTTCTCCCCCCTTGGGCCTTGAGCGCTCCTCTGGTAAGGTGCGTAAAACTACAAAGGAAGGAAATCCTACTCTTTAACTATAGAAACTGTGATCCCCCAAAGCATTCAGATAAACAAGATGCTTTGTTCTCTGTATTATTTTTTGCATGACCCCAGAGGGGAGTGTGTTACAGGAAGTGAGCTGCAGAGAAGGGCAGCTAGTTTAGAAGACTGGGAAGGAAAGTTTCCAGAAGAGTCTAGTGCTGAAGAGGCAGAGCACAGGAAGGAGTCATGAAGACAACCCTGAGCAACAGTATGTGAACTCCTGGGCTGCCCCTCCCATGAGTGCGTGTGAACTGTGTTAAACAGCATACTAGGGGCTGAGACCTGCACTGTAAAACACACGACTGGATCCCAGACTAGGCTCTGACATGCACCAAGGGAGAACAGATCTGAGTAATTCCAAAATGTTTTGAAAACTGAGTTTAAATTGGAACCTGAATTCACAAAATGTGAATTTTCAGCCTGAACATAACTGTTTTGTTTTTCCACTCAAATTTTTATTGGTACATTATATATACACATCATCATTACATTCAACATTGAGAGTTTGTACCAGTGTATAACACAACTTGATTCTCCTTGTTTCCTATTCCCCTACGCACCCTATAACTCTCCACCCCCTATATACATAAGCTTTGTTTCCTTTTTCATTACTATCACATTCTTTTTCCCCCCTCACTATTTACCCCTATACTCTGTTTCCTTTTAAATATTTTCTATTTCACAATATCTACTATGTATACTAGAACTCACTTACATCTTCATTTTCTCATACCAGAGAAAAGATGTGATATTTACACATCTGTGACCTATTTATTTCACTTATGGGGAGAAAAAGGAACCCTTCTCCAATATTGATGGGAGCATAGACTCTTACAATCCCTGTGGAAATCAGTGTGGAGATTCCTCAAAAAACTAGGATTAGAGTTCTCATTTGATCCAGCCATTGCTCTGCTAGGTATTTACGCAAAAGAATTTAAAGTTTTATATCACAGCGACATATGTACACCCATGGTTGTAGCAGCTCAGTTTGTGATTGCTAAATCTTGGAAACAACCAAAATGTCCATCAACTGGAGACTAGATAAAGAAGATGTGGTTCTTTTATTTAATGTAATATTATTCTGCCATTAAAAATGAAAAGACTGAGTCATTCATACTCAAATGGATGTATCTTTAGAACATAACTGGCTTGAAACAAAAGAAATGGACAAAATAAGCAAAAAATTCAACATTCTTCAAACATGTTAAACAAGATCCAAAATGTTTTCATATAACATTCAAAACGCCCAAGACACATCCCAGAATTACCAGACGTATGCAGAACTAGGGGATATCTGTACGCCTCTAGGAAAAATGATTATTAACACACAACAAATCTGAGTTGGAATTATCCAAGTTTCAGGTGAGTTTGTAATTGTAACTAGAAATAAAGCAGAACACTCTTGAAATGAATGAAATTGTGCAATAACAATATTTTAAGTCATTAAGTTGGCTAAATATCAGGACAAATGTCAGAAAAAGAAGTCAATGATTGCCCAACTTGAGCAATAAAATAAAATCATTTAAAAAATAGAGCCTGAGTAACCTGTGGAAAAATACCAAAAGGTCTAGTACTTATATTGTCAAAGTCACATAAAAAGAAAAACAAAATAGTGAATTATATGACAGATATGTAATTAACAAATAGAAGGAGAGGGTCCAGGGAGTTAGCTCAGTGGTTCCGGCGCCTGTCTTGCAATCGCAAGGACCTGGGTTCAATCCCCGGTAACCACATACCATACTGTGCGTGGAGACTAACGCCCAGCAGCAACCAGTACCACATACCACAGTGCCGGGCGTGGTGGCTCACGCCTGTAATCCCAGCACTCAGGAGGCAGAGCCAGGAGGATTGCTGTGATATGAGTTTGAGGCTGAGCTCAGGGCCAGCCTGAACCACAAAGTGAGACCTTGTCTCAAATAAATAAATAAATAAATAGAAGGAGAAATAATGACTGAAAATTTCCTATGGTTGATAAAGGATATATATTCACCAATTTGAGAGAATCATGAAACTCAAAGAAATAAACTCAAAGGAATCCATTCTTAAGTATGGCATAAACAACTGAAAATGAAAATAAAGAGATGTTGAAAGCAAGCAAGAAAGAAAATATCACACCTGTAGAGAAACAATTATTTAAATGATTGAAGCTTTATCATCAAAATTATGGAGACCAGAGAAAAGTATAAAAATGATTTCATAAGACTATTAACCTACAATTATAAACCCAGTGAAAAGAATTATTCAAGAAAAAAACCAGAAACATCTTAGATTAAATAAATCTAAGAGAATAATAGTCATTAGACCTAACGTAAGAGAAATGCTAAACTAAGCATTTCAGGAAGACAGAAATGATACCACGGACTGTTTGAAACATTAGGAATAAATTAAAAAATGATTAGATGTTCCATTTGTTTTCCTACTGAGTATATTCACAAAGAAATTAAAAGCATCATATCACATATGTGCATCTATGTTTACAGCAGCTCTGTTTGTGATCACTAAATCTTGGGAACAGTCTAAAATCCCCATCAACTGGAAATTGGATAAAGAAGAGGCAGTTTTTCGTTTAATAAAATGGAGTATTACTCAGCCATAAAGAATGATAGAGACATTTATAGCTAACTGGATGCACTTGAGGACACAGTGATAAGTGAAATAAATAGGACACAGATGTGTAGATATTGAATCAATTATCTAGTGTGAGCAACAGAAAGTGTAAATGAGGTCCAGAGTATATGACAGATATTGAGAAACTGGAAGAATATGTCCAAAGGAAATACTATCTGAGGAGAGAAAAGAAAGCAAACAAGTGAAAGAAAAAATTTGATGGTAAAAAGGAAAAAAAAAAAAAGAAACAAAGCTATGTATGTAAAGGGATTGAAGGAAATGGGAAAAAGGGCACAGAAATGGGAGAAAATCAAGACATATCATGCATGGGTACAAATTCTCAGTGAGGAATGTGATCATAATGTATTCCTACAATGTATCAATAAACTCAATTTATTAAAAAAGAAATAAATAGTAAATGTCTGGTTTTATATATTTAAAAGGAAGTTTCCTAGAAGATGTGTCTATTGAAGACTTCTCCAAGGCAAGGTGGCTGACAGGTGAATCCTAAAGGGGTAATTGAATGATGAAGGTGTTGAACTCATCAGTGAATAAACTCACCACAGCTGAACGGGCTATTAGAAGTTAGGCACAGCTGGTGAAGTGGGTCACTTGAGTAAGCCTGGAAGTGTGTGTCCTGCCCTCAGCTCTTACCCTCTTTCTACTTCCTGGCTTCCAGGAGGTAAGCAGCTTTCCTCTGTTCCACCTTCCTGCCATAATGTTTCTTCCTTCTCATGGACCCAAAACAATGGTGCTGGGGAACCGTAGGCCCAAATCTC